>OZ018320.1:140273690-140551023 GCA_963969495.1 Ceratothoa steindachneri | reverse complement strand
ATTATATATATATATATATATATATATATATATATATATATATATATATATTATATATATATATATATATATATATATATATATATATATATATATATATATATATATATATATATTATATATATATATATATATATATATATATATATATATATATATATATATATATATATATATATATATTATATATATATATATATATATATATATATATATATATATATATATATATATATATATATATATATATATATATATATATATATATATATATATATATATATATATATATATATATATATATATATATAATATATATATATATATATATATATATATATATATATATATATATATATATATATAATATATATATATATATATATATATATATATATATATATATATATATAATATATATATATATATATATATATATATATAATATATATATATATATATATATATATATAATATATATATATATATATATATATATATATATATATATATATATATATATATATATATATATATATATATATATATATATATATATATATAATATATATATATATATATATATATATATATATATATATATATATATATATATATATATATATATATATATATATATATATATATATATATATATATATATATATATATATATATATATATATATATATATATATATATATATATATATATATATATATATATATATATATATATATATATATAATATATATATATATATATATATATATATATATATATATATATATATATATATATATATATATATATATATATATATATATATATCCAGTTGCAGTTCTGATTAGGGTTGCCATATGGTTTATATAACAACTTGTTGTGGTTTGTGCACAGGAGAGCAAAGATCTTGATTCTTTTTTTATCCATCTTGACACACCTACGCAATGAGAAAGACATTTTAATGACACATGCTGAAAAAGTAGAACTAAGTTTGTTTGATAGAACTTTTTCTATCACACACATAAACCTCTTGAAAAAAAAAAGTGTAACTGAACTTTTGGAAACCAAGTATATGATGTCAAAAAAATTGTATGCTAAAAACATCAAAAGGAATTGTCAAAGTGTTCTTCTTGCTTTAGGCAAATCTGAAAAATTACATACAAAGTATTGTTAATTTATAGGTTTTACACACCAAGTAAAATGGCAGCATAAGCATGCCAGTCCTTAAAAAACAATATTGCAGATAAAAAAAACAATTTGGGATCAAACTTATAAAACATTTATTATTGAAAAACCCAACAGTAATTGTAAAAGTAAAATTTAATATCAATGTTATCTGGTGTTTCTGAACAAACTATCTATGAATGATTCCAGGAAGAACTCAAATTATCATCATGTTGCTAAATAGCTATTCATTAATGAAAAAATATCATAATTTACTTTTGCTCCCCCAAAATACCATTATTTTACTGTTGATGAACTGAAGAATGTTTTATTTAGCGATGAGTCAATTTTGTGACCTTCAGAAGTTACCTATAAAAAGGTTTGTTGGTCCAATGGCTCAGATAAGATAGATTTTGTATATACCCTAAAGATAATTAAACACCTACCAAGTGGGATGGTTTAGGGTTGTTTCTCTTATCTGTGTGGTAAGCTATATTTCATTCCTAAGACACAACATGATTTGTGTATCGTACTTAGCTATCCTACAGGATGAACTTTCCCTTGCAGTGACAACCACTAGGCAACAAAATTCATGCATAAATTGCACCATGTCACAAGGCAAAAATTGCCAGAAAATGGCTTCCTGACAATTTTTATATTTGGGATTGGCCTGGTAATATCCTAGGTCTGGATCCAATAGAAAATCATTGGCTCATAATCTAAATTAGGTTAATGGCTTTTGTAATTTTATGACTGAGCCAGGGCTCAGTCATAATGTGTAATTTTATGTTTGAGGTGAGAAAGGGGTTACAGTTAAAGATGGAGATTTGACGTTAATGTTAAATGGTTTACTTGTACGGTTTAGATTGTTGCCACCTACCAAGACCACCACTTAGGTCTCAGTTATTGGTCCTAAAAAGCAGCGCTTGGTTGAGAACAGGGCTGGCAAAAAAAACAAAATTTGGAAAAAGCCCAATAAAACCTGGGTGTATTCTGGGTTTTTTCAAATCTTGGGTTTTTTTAAAAAACAAATGCTACAAGTATTAGTAGAAAAACATAGAAAAAGAATAGCTATATCTATTTTTATATAATATTAATAATTACTTAGTTTAATAATTATATTATAGTGAGAACAGACCACTGATCGAGAATTGTGGGTACCCATGATAGCCATAACCTGTAGAAGGAGAGATGAATTATAAGTCAGTATCAGTATCAGAGAAAGAACCTTAATTTGATACATATTTGTTGAAATTATAAACATAAATATGCATTTTGAATAAAATAATAAGTAAGTAGCATTTATTTCTTGAAAAAAAAAGTATAATTTTGAAAAAGACCCCAAAACCCAGGTTTTATTCTGGGGTTTTTCAAATCTCAGGTTTTTTCCAAAAACAAATGCTACGAGCATTAGTAGAATAGCATAGAAAAAGAATAGCTATCTCAATTTTTATAATAATAATTAATTAGTTTAATAATTATATTGAGGTAAGAACAGATCACTGATTGAGAATTATGGGTGGGTACTCATGATAGCTATAACCTGTAGAAGGAGAGATGAGTCAGTATCAGAGAAATAACCTTAATTTGATAAATATTTGTTGAAATTATAAACATAAATATGAATTTTGAATAAAATAATGATAATTAGCATTTATTTTTTGAAAAAAAATTTAATTTTGAAAAAAAACTAAAACCTAGGTTTTTTCAAACTTTACTTGAAAAAGCTCCCCTCCAAAAAACGGGAATAAAACCCGGGTTTTTTAGAGCTGTTTTTTTTATTGGCCCACCCTGGTTGGGAACCTTCTCTTTTTTGTATTATATCACCATGAATGCTTTAAATGACATTGAATTGGGTCAGTGTTCTTGCTGACATCAACCTGCCTTAAATACCCTAATGCTATACATCATCTTAGTTTGTGGAATCTGAGGTGTGTCTGTGTGAGTGACTGATTAACCAAAGTGTAGTTTCTATCATGTTCTGAAAGGGTAGAGATTGACACGCTTACATTCAACAAAACAAATGTGGAAAGGGAATTTAGAGTTTGGGAATTGGGAGTGGTGTAAAGTCAAGAGTGGTGATGGTGGGAGAACAAAAGAATAGTTAGTTGAGTCAGAAGTAGTACTGTATTATGGTTTGATAGTAATAATGGTTAAAATTTTAATTTGAGAATTAGAGCCATTGAGAAAATGTGAGGTAGAGACATGGTCACTCACCCAACAGCTGGAGAAGCTCCTGCACAGCAATGATTGTAGAATGTTAAGGTATATGACACATGTCAGGTGGGAAGACAGAATATCAAATTAAAGACTGCTACAGATGGTTGGACTGTAAGATATTGTGGATGAGATAAACAGAAAAAGATTGAGATGGTATAGCCATGTTAGAAGAAGAGAGGAGGGGCACATATTGAGGAGAGCTTTTGAGATGGAGGTGCAGGGAAGACGACCTAGAGGCAGACCGAAGAAGACCTGGAGGAAATGTGTAGAGGAAGACCACATGAGATAAGGGCTTCCTGGAAAACCCATAGGGAGACGGGTAAATCGATATCTCTTTGGACATTGATGAAGAGAACATCATGGACAGAGATGAGTGGAGAAGACTCATAAAACGTCTGTTCAGCCCCACGATAGGGAAAGTATAGACGCTAAATGAATATGATGATGAACTGCATTGTTTCATTCGATGTATGTGATGTTGCACCATCTTGCTGTTAAAACAATTGTCGTCTATTTTGAAGCCTTCGAAAGTTTGGTAAAAAATATTCTTCAAGCATGTGTCGGTATCTTTCGCCATTCACAGTGACTGAATTTCCATTTTCATTCACATAAAAAATATGGCCCAATGATCTTCTTATGTGTTATCACACACCACACAGTGTTTTTTGCAGGATGCAGCTCTTTCTGGTGTATATCTTCTGGGTTGTGATCCGACCATGTTCTGTTGTTCTTATTATTGTATCCACTGAGATGAAAGTGCGCTTTGTCAGACATTATCAACTTCCCCAAATTTTCATCTAAAAAAAATTCTTCTGCATTCAATTTTCTTTTTGTGAAATCATTATCTTCTAATTTTTGCACAACCTGAATCTTGTATGGCTTAAGTTTCAGTTTTTTCTTCATTACATTGTATGTTGCACTTTTTTGACAATCCCACTTCTTCTGATTTTCTTTTCAATGATTTCTGCGGCGACTATTCAACATTTTGGAGCAACTCTTCAATTTTATCTATGCCTTTTCTGCCAAGACACCCTTTTCATGTACACTACCGCTCTCTCAAATTTTTTCAATTAGTATGCATAGCGCTCGTCGTGATGGTACGTCTTGAGCTCCTTCACGTCTCATCCATCGTTGTGTTGAAACCACTGAGCAGTTGCATCTGAAGAATGTTTCAAGAATTTTTTTTTCAGCCAACCATTTCCAGGAGCTTCCATGTTTTAAGTTTTAAAAAGTTCTTAATAATAATTTTTGCTAGAAAAAATTTCTCCTTTTATAGTCTACGAATGATTATGATGCTGATAAATTTGTTACTTCAGAATTTTCCCGAAGATTTTGCTAAGAATTGAGCATTCCAAAAATCACCTCTTTTTTAATTAAGCAAACCTTTTTACGCTTTCCGTTTCTAGCAAAAAATGACCGCTTTACTAAAACTGGCATAACTTCTAAAATAATTAATGAATCAATTAGCCATTTTAGGACATAGGACTTACAACTATTCCCAACAACTTCTGAATGTTTCATTATGATCACAAAATTATTCTTGATTTTATTAAACTTCAAAAGTAGGACATGTAAAAATAAACTCCCTGTATATCCAATAAAGTTCATCTGCACTGATACCATTTTACATTGCAGGAATATTTACAATGAAAAGAGTGAGCCATGTTGTCTTAGATGAAGCTGACACCTTACTTGATGATAGTTTTAGCGGACATGTAACCCACTTTCTTTCAAAGTTCGCGGTAAGATCGTATTAGGATGACATACAATATGAAATAACTTGAACCATATTTGTGTGACTGCCTTGTATATATCAGTTTCCTAATATCTAAAGGTCTTTTACAGATAAGTGACAATTCAGATGTGCAAAGTCAAGCTCTTTCGGGAATTCAATTAACTCTTGTAGGTGCTACTTTTCCTCGAGAGATAGATAAGATTTTGAAAGATATTGTAAATGTAAGTTCACTTATACAAAATTATCTGAAGTATTTCTCCTCTTCTGAGAACCTTGGAAAGTTGGGCTCTTTAAGTTACCATTGACTAGGGTCCACCCCCTTGCTCCTTGGCCTTGAAGTTCTCCAAACTGGCAGGATCTTCCCAGAAATCAAGTCCTCCGTATATTTGTGAATTGTGTATGAGGTGGGATTAGGTGCGATGCTTGTTCCAACCAAAGTGGTGTGAGCGACTCCTGTATGATGTGGCGGGGATGTTTCTACTGGCTTGATGTCAAGTGGAATGCTGTTTATAAGATATCCTCACACCGATTACATGGCGGGAATACAGGTAGCCCTTGGCAAAGAAGATGGCAGACAACCGAGGGAAACTTATAGTTGCGTACCATTGCGCCGCGACTGTTCCCATGGACCTACCCCCAATGCCGCGACGGCTTCAGGTTGCTTCCTATCGTCTCCGAATTGGACACACTCGTGGGACGCAGCGCTATTTGATGGAGCGCTCGCCGGAATCTTATTGCGACGACTGCGTTGTCCCCCAGACTGTTCGGCACATTCTTGTTCAATCTCCCAGTCTAGGTGATTTTAGCGCACGTTACCTGTCCCGTTACTGGGCTGAGCGAGGTCGCTACCTCTTGTCCCTTGTACTCCGGATTGGTTTGTTTACACCCACTTGCGGACTATATAACTTTTTGGAGGAGGCTGGCCTCTTCCACTTTATTTGACTTTGTTATAGGTCTGTGCATGTTCTTGCGCTGGGGAGAGGCGGGCCTACACCCGACGCCGGAGTGTGCTTCCTTCTTCTTCCTACTTTTTTGCTCGTTTCTTTGTTTTGGGATTTTTTTTTGCTATTTTTTTGCATGTCTTTTTTTTGTGTGTGTTTTAATCTAGCCTAGTATTAGGCTGCAACGTGATTATTACAACTTTTGCCCTAGTAAGCAGTCACCTGATGGGCTCTTTAACACATCTCATGAAACATATCCTGCTGATACCCCTTCCCTCTCTGGGACCTTTTCTTTTTCTTCAGGGTTTGGCCCCAGAGAGGCTCTGACCTTCTTGTGGCGAGGGGGGTTAGCCCTTCCCTTTATCTAATACTTTCATTCACTGCCCTTTATTTCTCCCTCTTCTTTCTCCTATCTATGGTCCTTAATGTTACCTGACCTCTGCTCGTTTTTCCGGATTGATTCTGAATGTTTCTTTCATTATGGTCGGAGGAGGGTGGGCATCTCCACCTCCTTCGTCTTCCATGCGTAGAAGAACTCGGGCAGCCTCTCAGGTTTATAAAGACAGTGTGGTGGATCCGTATCCATTCTCCAAGAGGACATACCGGACATAACTGAATCTAGAGTTGCCATAGTGCCAGGCCTTTGTAAGCCTCCATGGTGGGAAGTCCCGAGGGAGAATGTGAAGTTATTTCTTTTTGTAATGGCTATCCATAAATCTAAAACCTTACTTTCTTGTAAGGGTTCTCGTGCCCAACGTTCTTCAGCTCCCCTTTCAGCCTTCCCACGCTCGTTGGATCCCTATGCCAAAGATGTGGACCCAGATTTATATTATCCTCGCTTTCTTGTCATGAGTTCGTCATCTGACACCCCACTTGAAAAAGTGGATGTGTTTAACGTTAATGAATCTTTTGAGTCCCGCTGTGGTGTACCCCGCCGGATGTGGTCAAGAGCTAGTGGTGACATCGTAGTCGAGGTGTCATCTCACTCTCAACTTTCATCACTGTCTTCGATAGCCGAAGTTACCCATCCACGTCTGAATTTTGTCAAAGGTGTCATCCGTTCAAACGAATTAAGGGACTACGACCTCACCCGCCTTCAGACCAAGCTTATTACCCAACGTGTCACACATGTACACAGGGTGACTAAAACACTAGGCTCCACTTGAGTCCCAACTACCAAACTGATTTTAACGTTCGAACGACAGGAACTGCCACAGTGTATTAAAGCTGGATACCTTCGTGTCCCGGTAAGTCCCTACGTCGAACTACCCAGACGTTGCTTCAAGTGTAATCAATTTGGACATGTTGGTCGTGCCTGTCGATATTCCCGTTCCTGCATGAATTGTAGTTCTGATCACCATGGCCCTGAATGCACGAAAACACCGTACTGTGCCAACTGCGGTGGTGCCCACGGTGCTGCGTCAAAAAATCTGCCCAATATTCTTATATGAAAAGGAGGTCCTCGCTTCGCGCAACTCTCTTCGTCTGGACGTGAGAGAGGCTCGCCATCGTGCCCGAGCACAAACCTCACCTCTTTGCCGTTTCTTCTCAGACGTATTGTGTGACGCTGGACGAAACCGACCATCATGTTCGAGTTCCGACACGCCTGAAGGATCTCATCGTCCATCTTCCGGTAGGTCACAAGCATTCATGATATGCCTTCGAACCATCGCTATCACACAGAGATACCTAATATCGCTCTCCTCTCTCCGGCAGCTCTAGCCGGGACCGACGCTCAGGGTGAAATACTTGAAGACATCAGACGTTATCTGAAAGAATCTTATATATCGACCCAAAACCCCTTGGTAAGAGGAAGAACTCCTCACCTTGGTCATAGACCACCAATAAGTGGGCAGCCTCTGGAGCTGACTCGACCGAGTTCGAGAATCTTCAATGTACTCTTCTCCTGTTGCTGAATATTCTCTACCCTCAAATCCGTCCAGCCCTTCACAGGACTTGGGCCCCTCCCGGTCCAAATGGTGGCAGAAATACGCGCAGTTCTTCGTACTTTGCCCAGATCCCCTGCTCCTTCTACTCATGATCCGATGGAAGCAGATGATACTCCAACACCACCAGTCACCGTTGTTGGGTCAACCCCTCAGACATCAAAAGTCCCCTCGGCACATGAATCTCGATCTACCGCCTGAACATCTTCTCGACCTTCCGTTTCCGCCTGAATATGAGCCCGAATTACAGGCGAGGGCCTCGGCCGGTTCCTTGAAACCATCGAACATACCCCCTGTCAGTGTTCCTTCCAGGATCTCCTTCCCTGCTATAGCAGTCACTTCAAAATCTGCTCTCCGTCCCCCAAGCTCCTTGACACGCACTTCTAACTTAACCTCAGCCACAAAAGAGAAAAAGATATCTACTGTGGTATCTAACTGTTCCACATAATATCCTCCATTTCACAATGGAATTGTCAAGGCGTTCTTCCCAACTGCACAGTGGGCCAGAAGGCCAAATTTTGGGACAAAATTATTTGAATGAAAAATAATATTCTATTTGTTTATATATTGATAAGAAACTGAAATATAATGCTTCTGACAACAAATAATGAACTTTTACAAAAAATTATATACAAAAAATTGGATAAAAAGAAAAGTAATATTATATTAATTGTTATCACTGTCTTCGGAATCAGTATTTTCAAAATTGTCCTCTTGGTAGATCATACTTATTGCTTCAAAGGGTAGTTCTAACCTCTCTTTTTTCTGGTGTTTGGCGCATAGAGCATAATAAAGGGTCAGAAGAGCACAGCAGTCTTGACATTATATCCTAATTTGCATGGATTCTTGAACTATTTTTAGAAAAGCTCTGCCTATATGAGCGAAACTCCTTATTTCTCGCTTCTTCTGCTTCCTCCGAAAGCAATCCAATTGGAATGTTGAAATTTTCTATAACTTGAGCAACATGAACGAGCAATTTATGTAGTGATTGTGGCATATAATACCAATTGTATAAGGAAACAAATAAGCCTGCAGTTGAATGACAGTAATCAGAGAACTTGTAAATGTCTATTCTCTCTCCAGATGACACAAGACAAAGTATAACATGAACTCTTTTCAAAAGGGAAGCATCAAGACCTGTTATTTCGACAGAAACATCGGCTGCTTGAAAGAATCTTCGTGCTGTATTTCTGTCATTTGTTGTCCCAGAACCATCTGGTTTTCTCATATCAATTAGAAGTCCAATTTTATCCTTGAAATCTTTTTGAATTAGAAATTTTCTTGCTGTTAATAAAGTCTTAGATTCTTGTGTTCTTGCTTGCCAACTTTGTATTGGAATCTTATAAGCAATATGTAAAAAACATTCCATACACCTTATCCAAGAATTTATTGTGGATAATCCAAAGTTGAGACATTCTTGAACAACTGGGCGTCGAAAAGCCTCATCTAGCAAGCTCATTTGCTTTGCAGTCCATCCACAAATGCTGCAACATTGAAATGAAGATGTTATTGTTAATAGAGAAGTTGCAACTTTTCCATTAATCATTGTAATGTTAAGTGAATGTTTGACTTGACATAGATCCAAAATAGTTGTTGGGCGAAGTAATTGGATGTTTTTGTGCAGATTATCCTCTTCTTTTTTAAGCAGGTCACATGTTTTCTTCTGATAGGAGAATCTTAGAGGCCGGCAATATAAGGTTGAGAAGGCTTTTGTATTTTTCCACAAAATGATCTTTTCATTATGTAGGTCTGTTGCTGTAATCTCAATTGGTACATAACAGGTCATAAATATAGAATTCTCATTTGCAAGAACTCTTTCGCTTTCCAATTCAAATTTTTGCTTGTAAAGTGACTGTCCTTTTGATCCATCAAAACCAATTTTTCCATGCAAAGTTAGATTCTTGAGTTGTTCAATGCCAAGTGAGTTGGCTTCTATAATGCGCTTACAGTGTGATCTAATAAAGATTGAAGGCTAATTTCGGCTGAGGATTCAGTGAGTAGCCACTCTGTGACCAAAGAGGGATAACAGACTTTCTTAGCTTCTCTGACAATGTTATATAGGGGATACAAATCAACACCTTTACTTTTGGCTCCATTTCCCAAGCTCTGGTAATTTCACTTTGATAGAGAGCAATCAATTATTAATACCAAGGCATCATTAGCAGAGAATATAAATGCTTTTTTGACATGCTACACTGCACCTGCCTTGAATGACTTGTAGATGGAACTTTTAATGTTGCAAATCTTAGCCTCTCTGGTGTAACAACTCTTAACTCTGCAGTCTTTCTCATTTTTGGTTTGACTGGAGCCTCTTGAAATTCAACATAAGGGCGAGCAGCTTTCAAGAGATGTGAAATAAGGGGTAAGATTATTTCATTTGAGAGCCATTCTTGATTTTTTTGAAGGAACAGTGTTCTATTCCATTTTACTGACTGCCACTTCTGGCGAAGATTCTTTAAACATTCACGACTGCAGCTTCTAATTGTTCAGGACTGGAATTAATTAAGTAAATAAGTCACACTTCGTGTCTGAGAAGCCGCACAAATGTTTCCCAACCATAGCTTCCATCAACTCATTAAAAAAATCTTGATTTGTCACACTCATTCTGCTGATTATAAATCTTGCAAATCTGGAAATGGATAGAATAATGTTAACATTCTCCCTGCTAGCAGTTAGTAGCAATTCATTTTACTTATAACAGGTTCCAAACATGTAAATGAAATAAAAAATGCATGTCAGGTTTACAGCTTTACATAGCAAAACTTTTGCCAGCTATTTATTTTTTATTTACAAATTCAAATGGTAGATATTGTTCAAAAACTATGCATTTTTATTAACAGCATTACTTGTATTAAATATCATTACAAATGTGAATTAACTATTGCAATATAAAATTTTAAGTGTTATGAAATGATATCCTACCATATGTTGTGCCTACTTCTGATACGAAAGTAAGAATGAAAGAAGCAACACATCTCACAACTCTGCAACTTGCTTCAGTAAATCAGGATTAATCATGAATCATCAAGTTTGACTCTTTCTGTTTGCCAACAGATTGAACTCAGACAAGTTTATTCATGGGAAAGGATCTTGTTAAACGTTAGGAAAGAAATCAAAACTTCTAAAAATGCTATTTTATAAACTTCATTTCTTGACTTTTGTCCCACTTCTGGCCCACTGTGAAGTGGGAAGAACTCAAAGTTCTTTTAATGACTCTCCACAATGCTGTTATTTGTCTTCAGGAGAACAAACTGGGTACATGGCCCTTTCCGACGGTACCCGGTTTTCTTATTTTCAACTCTATTGCTCCTGTCAGGGGCTCGTCTCATGGAGGGTGTGTCAATTATGGTTTCCTCATCCCACCATGTATCTCCCATCCCCCTACATACTACCCTCCAAACTGTTGCCATGGGGGTTTTTCTTACAAGGCTTTTAACTGTTTGCTCTATTTACCTCCCTCCTTCTTTACCATTGTCAAGACCCGACCTTTTAGAACTTATAGATCAATTGCCCTCCCCATTTTAACTAATGTGAGATTTTATTGCCCGTCACCCATATTGGGGTGACATCAGTTGGAATGCCAAAGACAGTGTTTTAGAGTCTCTTTTATCATCTGACTTTCTTTGCGTTTTAAACACCGGCGGTTTTACCTCTTATCATATCCAGACGGATTCCTTTAGCTGTTTTGACCTCTCTCTCTGTTCTCCGGATTGCCTCACCGATTTTCGATGGTCAGTTCTCAACGACCTCCAATGGGAGTGACCACTTCCCTATTGCCTTGTCGCCCCTTCATCCTACCCCTCATACAACCATGCCTGTCGAGTGGGATTTAGGCCATGCCGATTGGGAAGGCTTCCGAGAGGCGTCTTTCACAAGTGCCTCCTTGGGGACCTTCAATGGTGTGGACGCGGCAGTAACGAACTTCACAGCGATTATCTACAACGCGGCCATACAGACCATTCCACGGAGGCGACCCGTAACGGGTCACTCAACCGAGCCCTGGTGGACCTCGGAGTGTGCGACAGCCGTCAAAAACTACAAGTTAGCTCATGCTCGATTCCGGTGGAACCCAATCTTGCGTAACAAGGTTGACCGAAATCGAGCTCGGGCGCTTCGCCAAAGAACACTTCGTCAGGCTCGCCGAATTTCATGGCGCCGCTACGTTTCATCAATTTCCTCTATGACTCCTATCGCGAAGATCTGGAAGAGGATTAACAACATCAGGGGCTGTTATGCTGGCTATAATACCCCCACACTCAACTTACAGGAATCCTTAGAGAATGACAGCCTGGTGGTCAACAATGTCTTGGCCGACCATTTCCGCGCCGTCAGCCCCTCCATGAGGATCACCGTGTCGTAGTGGAGGGTCTTGCGTACTTCAATGACACAGTGGGCTATGTCAATGAAGACTGTGATGGACATTATTGTCCATCAGTCTTGTCTTCAGGGGTCCTACCTTGCTGAACAGGTCACTGTGGAGGAGTCAGACTAAGGATCCTCACACCCTTGTGTTGAGTACTGCTGTACGCGTTGCCAATCATGTTCACCGGAGGTATCGCCTTGAAGGCCGCACTTGTTCTGGGGCTGATAGCGGTTTATAGCGTGGGTGTTAGCCTAGCCGTCGTCAAACTTCCATTCATGATGTTGCACTGTTTTTAAAATGACAGCTGTAGCGTGGGGGAGGGCTACCCTGAGGATGGTGTAAAGCGCCTAGTCTGGAGGCAGCTACAGTAACATGACTCCACTTCCCCAAGGGTACGTGTTCTTTTAATACAAATATTTATGAGTAAAAATAATAATAACTTTTCCCAGAGGCCCCAGGCTTCTGGTCCCCATGCCACCAATGACCGTGATCTTCGTAGACTCGATCCTTTTGGTTCCGAGGTCGACGATGATCTTGATTATGATAGATTTGTAGTTTTAAAATCATACAATGATACACCAATAAGTAAGGCTGACATTTTCAATGACTATGAAGACTTTGTTGCCAAATGTGGCCTAGGAATGATGGCTGCCTTGTTGTGGAGTCCTCTTCATTTGACCAGCATCAAAAAATCAAAGCTCTGGATTCTCTTGCTTCCCTCAATATCTCCTCTTCAGCCCATTCTATTGAATATTGAATATGATGTGGACCGGCTTGTTGCTAAACTGACTTCTCAGAAACTAGTTGGTGCATACAATGTCACTCGTAATGTTAATGTCACCAGAGTTCCTTCCGCTACTATCATATTAACTTACAATAGGTTGGAACTCCCTAAGAATATCAAGGCTGGTTATGTGTATTCCTGTGAAGCCCTACTTGGAGAATCCCCGTAGGCGCTTTCATTGTCAACGTTTTGGACATGTCAGTAAGCACTGCAGACAGGTGAGGGTATGTGTCAATTGTTTCTCTGATTTCCATGGAACACCCTGCCCTCGTCCCCCTTGTTATGCCAACTGTGGTGGTGACCACCTAGCCACCTCTAAGCAGTGCACCTTTTTCTTGTATGAGAGAGAGGTTGTTGTTCTTCGGAATAAACTCTGAATTAGCATGAAGGATGCTAGAAGGAAAGCTAAAAAATTATAAATACAACCAGGAGCGAGTTTTGCGGATGCTCTTAGAGCAACCAGACCAGTCCGTAACAGACAGCAAAGACCATTCAGACCTCCACTTTTACGGTTGCAGAATATCCATCAAGAACCCCCAATAGAATCTCTGCCTCAGAATGATGCTCCTCCTCCCTCTCCAATCATTAGGGAGGTTCCTGCTTCTCCTAAACCAAGGCGCAAGAGGACTCACCATTCCTCAGATTCCCCTCCATCATCATCCAACCAACCATTGACATGTCCTGAAGACGGAGGCAGATTCCGAGTATGTCTGTGTGGTGTTCGTTTCACCTTTGGACATCCATCCTCCTCCCACTGAATCTGCCTCGAGTCCATCAGTCACAACTAGCCAGCCTATTACATCTACAGCATCAGTAACTCCAGAAGAAGCTGAACGGATTTTTTCTGATCAAGCTTTGGCTGTTGCCCCTTTGGAAGAGGAGAAACAGCCTTCTGGGGTTTCTTCACCCACCGCAGCTGACCCACCAACCACCTCTCAGAATGACTCGGTATCATCTTTCGACATTACTACCTACCAGTACAGAGTACCCAATATCTTCGGAAGCATCTTTGCCAGCAAAGACCACCCTGTCATATTCACAACTGACAGATGGTTCTTTGCCCTCTAATAAAAGTGCCATCCCTAAAACATTCAAACTACCTATGCCTCAAGTGTTAATTACACCTAAAAATCAAAAAGGTTCAAAACCCCAGTCACTTCACCAGATGCAAAGAAAAATTTAATTACCCTTAAACGATGAATATGTTTCCAATTGTTCATTGGAATCTACAAGAGATCTTCTCCAAATGGGAAGAGTTCAAACTCCTGCTTTATGATTACAACCCTAGTTGTATAGCATTACAGGAGACCCAATTGGGTATTCATCGATTACCCAATATCCCCCACTATGTGTGATATTTTAAGAATCCACCAGAACCCATTCATGGTTCGGCTATTTTTGTCTGTGAAGACTGTTCTCACTTAGCAATCCTGTTGCGAACAGACCTTCAAGCAGTGGCAATTCGTGTGTATACCAACCATTTATACACAGTCTGCTCACTGTACCTCCCTCCTGGTGAAGGAGTAGTTGCTTCAGATTTAACTAACAAATTAGCCAATCTCATCTCCCAACTCCCGACCCCATTCCTACTAGTTGGAGATTTTAATGCAAGACACCACCTTTCGGGAGACTATGATAACAACCCCAAGGGAAATCTGATTGTGAGACTTATGGAGACCTTAGATGTCATTATTTAATGATGGCACTCCAACATCCTTCCATGTCCAGATCAACAGCTCTACCTGTGTAGATTTGGCACTTTGTTCCTCAGACTGTAGAGCAGATTACAGCTGGTCAGTGGATCTTGATGTGAGAGGAAGCGATCACTTCCCAGTTCTGACCTCATGCCTGGGTGGCCCTCTTTCCCCACCGGGCAATAGGTGGAACACCAGGAAAGCCAATTGGCCAAAGTTTAAATACCTTTCTCAGGGCGACATTGACATGGTCCTGGAGAACTTCCATGATCATGTCAACTAGGCGGCAAATTCTTCCATGCCCCTCTCCAAAACTGCTTCCCACAAGACCCATCTCCGTTTTTGGTCTGAGGAATGCAGCAAAGTGGTGACAGAGTGTAAGTGAGCTTGTCTTCGCTACCATCGAAACCATACTGCCATCAACAAGTATGGCACTACGACAGCGTACCCTCCGCCAGGCTTGCCGAATTTCCTTAAAAGGGCACATCAACCCTATCAACCACCAAAATCCACCAGACAAAGTTTGGAAAAGAGTGAAAAAGCTCATGGACGGTGTGATAGAACGGGTTGAGGCCACGTTAATTTCAACCACTATCACATGTTATTTAAAACCACGATGCTACCCACGTGCATCTTCGCTTTGAAGCCTGGGGCCTTATCGCAGCCACCTGAGTCAATGTTTAAACAAGGAGGTTTATCTTTCCCCGTTCGCCCCATTCGCCGACCTCGCCAGATTGAGTTAGGCTTATGGGCAGATAAGGCATTGTTCCCAGGCTCGGCTGTGCATTCCCTCGAAGCTCCCACTCCATTGTCCCCCACGCCAAAGAGATGTCCCGGCTATTTATATGGAATCTTAACCACTAAGATTCAGATTGGAGATCCAGATTTTCGTCGCGAAACATCACTACGACCCACTCTCACCTTGTGCGCCAAGGGACCTCAACCTCGAGATTCACCATCACTTGTCCAGAAGAAGGACAATATCCCTTGAGTGCTAAGGTTTGAGTCTTCGTGACGCCAAGTCCACAAGGCTTCCCCTGTTGTTCAGAAAGAGAACAACGCTAGAACAGCCATTGTTCGTTCGAGCCCGTTGACAAGAAACGGTTCTCCCTCCCCCCCACTCCCTGTTGTTTAGAAGAGAACAACGTAGAACAGCCATTGTTCTTTTGAGCCCGTTCGCCAAGAAACGGTTCTCACCTTTCCCTGTTGTTCAGAAAGAGAACAACGTTAGAACAGCCATTGTTTGCTCGAGCCCGTTGACGAGAAATGGTTCTCACCCCCACCCCCCACCCCCACCCCCTGTTGTTCAGAAGAGAACAACGTAGAACAGCTATTGTTCGTTTGAGCCCGTTCGCCAAGAAACGGTTCTCACCCTTCCCCCTTGTTGTTCAGAAGAGAACAACATTAGAAAAGCCATTGTTCTCGAGCCCGTAGACAAGAGACGGTTCTCACCCCCCCCCCTCTGTTGTTCAGAAGAGAACAATGTAGAACAGCCATTGTTCTTCAAGCCGTTCGTCAAGAAATGGTTCTCATTCCAAGACGCCACGTCAGGATCATTTAATTCCCCCCCTCCCTTCGGCTGGAACTCGCCAGCGGACCGAAATTCCTTCACGTCGCCTTCCTCTGCACAACAAGTATAATTACGTAAGCCGAACGTTACCTTTGAGTATTTAACCCTTTTGTCAACTCTATCCGGTGCTTTAAATGGTTTAGCGAACCATCCCCTCCCTTTAACTTTATATTTGTTTTACCTTTTTAAATCTTTTAATCCTCGGATTAGCTCGATTCCCCACGACCCTTTCCATTCTCTGTTTATGTCAATATTTTCCGTTTTGTGTGTTGTTGATAGTTATTATTAATAAAACTCTATTTTATTAATGATAGCAATATTATTATCCTTGAGCTCAGTTCCACTTCTTAAGCATATCCCTGTTTCGTGTTCAGCAATACCCTTCATCCCTAGTCCACTAGTGTCCTTTTGTCCCATCCTCTTCGGCATCTTTTGATCGGCGGCCATCTCTATCCCGGCCTCTGGGGCTCCGGGTTGGTAACCATCTCGCCTCCCTGGGTGTTGGCCCTCCCATTCCCGCCGGCTCCGTATTGTAGCGTTCACCCTCCTGAGGTCTGTACAGCTTTTTGGCATTTCGAGAAAGGGTCTACTGACCCTCGTCTATTAAAGTACTTGTTTCTTGAACATGCGTGTTCTCATGCTCACCAGCGTCCCATCTATATTGACGGCTCGAAATCGGACCTCGGTGCTGGGGCAGCTGCGGTGTCCTCTAGGGAGTCTCTTGGGTCCGCCTTCCCTCCTGTAGCATCCGTTTTTACCGCAGAGTTGACGGCCATTCTTTTGGCTTTTAATTTGATTTTTTTCCATCAATTCTTTTACGTCTACCCACCATTTGGTTTTACGGATTCTCTCCTGGCCGGTTAGAAATGCCTCCCGTTACAGGATGGTGTTCTGTTGGAGTCCCCGGCAACGAGGCGGCCGATCGGCTGGCTCGCTCGGCCTCCCACGAGGCGCCGGATGCGTCCCTCTGCCCTTAAGGGATTCCTACCCCGTAATCGGGGTGTATGTCTTTTGTTTGTGATAGAGAGAGTGGGATTCGTTCCCCCCTTCTAAGCTGTCCTTTATTAAACACTCTGTCCGTTCCTGGTCCTCTAGCTCTCAGCGACTCCGGTCTTGTGAGATTGCTCTTTGCCGGTTCCCAATTGGGCACACACAACTCACTCATGGCTATTTAGTTTCGGGTGGAGGCCGAGTTGCCCCTGGTTGTCGCTTTTGCGGTGGCGAGCTGTCTGTGGTTCACATTTTAGTAATTTGTCCCCGCATTGCTTCTCTACCCATTCTGGTGCCACCTTCCCTGCTCGACTTCGCTTTATTTTATCAGAGGACTCTCTTCGGTCGTCCTCCCTCCTTACATTTCTATCATGAAGTGGCGTTTTATCCCTTTTATGAATTCTTTCCATTTTTGTGTTTAGGTTTATTGTTTTATCTTTTATCCTGTGCCCTCTCCTGCAGCTGGCACATGTTATTTTTTATTGCCCCAGCCGCTCTTGTTTTTAGAATGCATGCTGTATTCCCGTAATTTAAGTGTGCTTCTCTGTGTGTTGTACTGTTTTCTTTTAATCCTTTGTTTTTCCCCATTTTTATTGAGTGTCTCCCACGCCTCTTCTGACTTTTTTCGGGCAACCTTGTTTTAACAGTGCTGCCATTAAGAATCCATTAGGATTGGGCAGCTGCCACCTTGTTTTCCCTTAAACTTAAATGTAGTCACAGAAATCTGTAACTGGCTGGTCCAGAATGCATCATGATATAGAGTTCTATTTTGTTGGGTCCCCGGGCATGTAGGGGTCCTAGGCAATGAGAGGGCTGATCAGCTGGCCTGCTCAGCCTATTCTGTGTCCCGGCTGGAGAACACTGCTCTACCTTTTTGAGATTTATTTTCCTCTATAAGAAAATATATTTTTCATTTATGGCAGAATGAATGGGATGGGTGTTCATCATCTAGATTATATAAAATCAAAAAGTCTGTTCACTCTTGGCCTTCGAGCCTTCAAAGACTACATTTGCATTGGCCACACAAGACTTACTCACGGTCATCTTGTTTCAGCTTGTAGCAGGGTTGGTAAAAAGACCCAATTTTTTAAAAAGCCCAATAAAACCTGTGTTTTATTCTGGGGATTTTCAAAAAACAAATGCTACAAGCATTAAAATAACATAGAAAAATAATAGCTATCTCTATTTTTATATAATATTAATAATTATTTAGTTTAATAATTATATTATAGTAAGAATAGATCACAGTAACAGATCACTGATCGAGAATTTGGAGTACCCATGTTCCATGATAGCCATAAGCTGTAGAAGGAGAGATGAATTATAAGTCAGTATTAGAGAAATGACCTTAATTTTATACATATTTGTTGAAAATATAAACATAAATATAAATTTTGAATAAAATAATGATAGGTAGCATTCATTTCTTGGAAAAAGTAATTTAAAAAAAACAAACCCAGGTTTTATTATAGGTTTTTTCATATCTTGGGTTTTTTCAAAAAACAAATGATACAAGCACTAGAATAACATAGAAAAAGAATAGCTATCTCTATTTTTATATAATATTAATAATTACTTAGTTTAATAATTATATTATAGTGAGAACAGATCACTGATCGAGAATTGTGGGTACCCATGATAGCCATAACCTGTAGAAGGAGAGATGAATTATTATGAGTCATTATCAGAGAAATAATCTTAATTTGATACATATTTGTTTAAATTATAAACGTAAATATGAATTTTGAATAAAATAATGATGAGTAGAATTCATTTCTTTAAAAAAAAGTAATTTTGAAAAAAAACACAACAAAACCCGGGTTTTTTTAAATTTCACTTGAAAAAGCAAAAAAAAAAGGGAATAAAACCTGGCTTTTTTTATTTGCCCATCCTGGCTGGTACCCAAATCAGCCCTTGCTGCCATTTTTGTGGTAGGGACCAATCAGTTGCCTACCTTCTCTAGAATGCATTCATTTCACCACTCTCAGGTTGTCCTGTTTCCTGACCCTTTTAACTATCCTTCGCCTTACCTGTCTTCGTTTTGTTTTGGCAGAGGAATCTTTTAAATCCCCATTTTAAAAATTTTATCACATAGTGGTCTCCCCCTTTTATAACTAATTTACCTCGTTTTATCTGAATAGCCATTAGAATGCACTTGGATTAGGCAGCAACCCAACTGGTTCCTTACCTTAAACCTTCCTACTGCATATTTTCTATCGCTAGGAGCAGATCAGTCATACACTTACATTCATTCTCCCAAGGACCTTAATTTTGTTAAAAAGGTGTCTTTTATTTATGTCAAGGTGGTGCGTGGAATAATGAGTCACTCACTAAAATTCCTATTTGTTTTTAAATTTTTTTTACCATCTCTCATTCTCTCTGATGTCTTCCTACTCAGTGAGGGCCTTCAGTTTAGTGCTTTATCCGAACATTTAGTCAGTAAATTAAAGACGCCACAAAATCTACTTAAATCAATAATCCCATCTGATCATTAGCATTGTCCGATATTGTTTAACTTTGCTCTACATGGGAAGTGGGTTTCCATTCGGTTAAGTCATAGCTTACCTCAATTCTTTCTACCTTATCACTGATCCTAAATATATGCAGATGAGCTCCAGTTGAGTTATCTTGTCAAATACTGTTAGACTCACACTATATGAATTGATGCTAACAGTTTGGTTATTTGCACGTTTCATTCAGAATTCCTAACATCCCTTTCATGTTTGAAGGTTGAGTCTCTGGTAAATGTGAAGACTCCTTATTTGCACAGGATATCTCCACACATTGAACAGGCGTTTATAAAGGTTTCTTCATCTGAAAAGGCAGAGAAACTTCTGAAATTTGCAAAGAAAAATCTGGTGCACCGAATTCCAACTCTTATATTCAGGTAATCTATCATTTTTAACTTGTCTGTTATTTTTATTTCGTCTGTCTATCCTCACCCCCATTCTTGAATGAAAATGCCTTTGTTGATTTGACAAGGTTCCCTTCTTTTCTATCCTCACAAGCAGGGTTGGCAAAAAAAACAGGTTTTATTCCCAGTTTTTTCAAATCTCGGGTATAAAAAGGGGGTTTTATTCTGGGTTTTCTCAAATCTTGGGGTTTTTTTTCAAAAAAACAAATGCTACAAGCATTAATAGAATAGCATAGAGAAGAAATATCTATCTCTATTTTTATAATAATAATTAATTAGTTTAATAATTATATTATATTAAGAACAGATCACTGATCGAGAATTGTGGGTACCCATGATAGCCATAACCTGTAGAAGGAGAGATGAATTATAAGTCAGTATCAGAATCAGAGAAATAACCTTAATTTGATACATATTTGTTGAAATTATAACTTAAATATGCATTTTGAATAAAATAATGATAAGTAGCATTCATTTCTTGGAAAAAAAAGTAAATTTGAAAAAAAAAACAGGTTTTTTCAAATTTCACTTGAAAAAGCCAAAAAAAAGGGAATAAAACCCAGGTTTTTTAGGGCTGGGTTTTTTTATTTGCCAACCATGCTCATAAGATGTATTTATGATAATTAAAGTTCTAGAGGTTTGTGGGCGTTTGTTCCTGTGATTTTTTTTTTTATTATTATTGAATTTCCAGGTTATGTCATATAATATTCGTAGATGTATTTTCACTGTCTTTGTAGGTGCAGGAAAGGCACCTGCCCTCTTGTTCATAAGTCACACAAGGCCTTTTGGCCACTCGGGTTAAGCACCTCTCACTCATTTTCATTTTTCCTAATCTCACCACTTGCTTGACAAACAAACCTTTTTAAAAAAATTATAGGTGTCCATGTTGGTTTTCGCTTCATAATTTTAAGTAGATAATAATAATGTGGCTGGAGGTATCCTCCTTCTGGTCACTTGGTAGAGTGGATTCAGTACCCAATAGCCCTTGGAGTTCTATCTCCAAGAGGTTTACGGCGATTCCGATGCGGATCTTTACCTTTAAGAGGACCCCGACAGCTCCTTCAAAATAGTTCTGGAGAGCACTCACTTTCTGCAATGGAATTGCCATGGACTCCGTCTCCGTTCTCTCTGCCTCTAGATACCTCATTAAATGCAGTAACAATGCTGCTGCACTTGGACATGCGGTACTTTGTCGTCTTTATCTATACAGTATTCCACCCTCAATGTGGCGGATTTCCGCCCCGTCTTAACACAGTTACCGAGACCCTTTTTCCTCGAGGACATGAATGATAGACACCCTCTCTGGGAGAGAGACACGGTCAATGCCAGGGGCTGGGTCCTAGTAGACATGGGCCAAGAGCTTGAGATTGGTATCCTTAATGTGGATGAGTTCACGCACATCTTGGTCTTTACCTGCTTCATTTTCCTCTTTCAACCTGTACTTATGCTCTCGGATGGGAGGTGATCGGCGACCTTCATGGAAGTGATCATTTTCCCATTCAAATCTCTCCTCTTTGGACCTCTGCTGCCCGAGAGCCCAACTCAGTACTAATTAGATCGGGTACGGTGGCCCCTATTCCATGAAATGACTGATTTTTGTCTCTCAGGCCACGGCACCTTCCCTGGGAGACATACCTTGCAGTCTTAGGCGCTCTTATTCCTGCGCCTTTAAATAATAATATTCACTCTATGGCATTCGGCATTAGGGTGCTGATAGGGCGGCCCTTTAATGTTTTAGCGCTTCCTTGTTCGCTCTGAGTTAGACTATGAATGTGAGATCCCCCACCACCAAACCCTAACTTAATCAAACATCCACACTACCTTCATCCAAGGATACTAGAACGCACTACCCCTAAACAGCATACTAAATGAGCCTCCCTTTAATAAACCAATCAGAGAAATCACTACATAGAACACACAGAGTAATCCTATTCCAACTTAAGTCAGGCCTCTCCACTCTACTCCAACAATACAAACACAGAATAAACCTCGCCCCGACACCAACATGCACCAGATGAAACCAAACCCCAGACAACATCGAACACCTACTCTTAGATTGCCCAAACCTCACACAACCTCTCTTTTCTCATGGACCTTTGGATCCAGCCAGGGAGCGTGATGTCCTTCTTAGTGGCTGCCCACCTCGCAGAAGGGAAGTTGAGGGGTAGGCAAGTATAAAGTCCACAGCTCCACCCCGACCCTGACTTGTTCGTAAACGGAGCTCGCCTGCATGTTTACTCGGTCTTTTTTGGACCGGCACCTCTCCTGGGAGGCCCATATCCGTAGCCTTTTCTCTTGTACTCGTTCCATGGACATTCTTTGTTGTGTGACGCTCAGCACTTGGGGTGCTGATAGGGTTACCACTGCTTTTTTACCGTTCTTTTCTTAGTTCGAAGCTAGAATACTGATGCAAGTTTACGCATCCGCAGTTGAGCGGGATAAGGAAATGTAGACTCGATCCACCACACCGGTTTGTGTTGGTCACCTGTGGCTTCCACACCTCCCCAATTGAGCGCCTCCTTGTCGAGGCTGGAAAGATGTCTGTTCGATCTGCGCCTTGCACAGTGCATTATGAGCTTGTTTGCGTGATCCTAGCGTCTCTCCCACTCGTCAACTGTTCTCATTTCATCCGCGGCCGATTTTGATGGTGTTACTGCCACTGAAAGACGCTAATCATACCCTATGCCTTTCCTTCGAGAGCGCAATGTAGTTCTCGTACCCGTGGGGCGTCTGGTTTTATCCAGGACCCTTCCTCCTTTGCTGGTACCAAGGTTGACTATTGGCGCTACGCCCCTGTTCCCAAAGCTTCCACAGCGTTGGGTGTATTGCGTTGAGCCTTTTATAGCGCACTCGTTGGAGCGATGCCAACATACATGGATAGCTTCAAATCTGAACAAGGGTTCGGCTTTCACGCCATGTCCCCTTTGTTCAAAGTCTGCAGTGACCTTACGGTTGCCGCGAGCCTGGTGGATTTCGAGATTGTCTTCTTGGATCCTAGACATGTATGGATTGCGGGAAATGAGCATGCTGATGATGGTGCCAAACAGACCACGAAGACTGGGCCGCCGGAACACCGTTTCGCTCTTTCCCACATTGACTACATGTCCCATCTATTTTGGTAGGCAAGCCGAAGGGTGGCCTTTTATAGATTGGAAACAACATACGGGAACATAAAGTTGCACGCCATCGCGCTGCCACTTTTCCCGTGGACTTATCCGCCAATACCGCGACGCCTTTAGTTCGTTTTCTCTCATCTCCAAATCGGGCACACTCGCAGGACGCACATCCATTTGATTGAGCGCTCTCCTGCGCCTTATTGTGCCAACTGCGTTGTCTCTCAGACTGTTCGGCATATTCTTGTTGAGTTTCCCAGCCTGGGGGATCTTCTCGCACATTACCTATCCCAGACGAGCGATGTGGCTACTTAAGGTTTTGAAATGGGCTGGCCTCCTCCACTCTATATAGTTGTTTGGTGTTGGTTGCGTTTTTGAGCGCCGGAGGGAGGCGAGACAATCCGACGCCAGAATTGGCTTTTATTTTTCCCCCTTTTTGTGTTTTTTTTTGTTGTTTTTAATATAGCTTAATCATTAGGCAGGTATGATTGCAGCGATTTATGCCCATGCAGGCATTCGACGGGAGAGGATCCTCTAAGAAAAGTCTCAACACTTTCACAAGGGTTAAGGATCCAAGTCAGGGAAAATCAAACAATTTAAACCGGTTTTATTTAAGATAGAAGCGATATGTTTATTAGCACCTTTTGTGTAATTTAACCCTATGTGAATTTTGCAGCTCTGCCCCATATCCAGTTGGGGTGGTGTTTCTTAACGTGCCTGCATTCTTGCCACCCTTTTCTCCTTTTTCTTTGACTTTATCTTTTTATGCACGCACACCAAGATGTCAGATGTAGCATGGCCAACCTTTACTGTGTCTGTCATCTGGAGGGTTCTGTTCCCTTCGAGCCCCAACACTTGCAGTCTGCTCTCCAAGCCCCAATGCCTGCAAGATGATCTGCGGTTATGTCTTGCAAACATTTTCACTTAATCTAGCTTCACCACCTTTTTTTACACTACTTATAAACTTTGTATTGGTTTTTCACCTTAATATTGAGGATCAAAAATTAGGATTCTTCATACGGGTGTGGAAACCCTTTTTCTAGAAGAGCCTGAAGGGCTTCCATCCTACCTCTTGTTTAAAGCTGACGGGGCTCTTCCGTCTACTGTAGCTGTCTTCACAGCTCCGCTGGTGTAATATTCCTCTCGGTACGCGAGATTACGCCCCGTTCCAAGTCAGGAGGCCGTTTTGTAATCTATAGCGACTCAGAGCACTCGAAGGGGCTTTGACACATTGAAATCTACACATCCTCTGGTTCACATTAGCAGTGACATCATGGCTACCTCGAGTCTGGGGAGGACGCCAAGGTTGGCTCCTGCTGAGCTCGTGAACATGTAAGAGTTGCTGGGAATGAGTGAGATGATGAGGGGGCAAGGCTGTCTGTACGGAATGAGCAACCGGACCAGTGTTTCACTTTTCCCTACATTGACTTTATGGCAGGGGTCAGTTCAGCCCTCAGGACTGCATGGCAAAGAAAATTTGGAGTGTACCTGAGCAGGGTCCCTGTTGTTGGGTGCTGGTTATTGCAGCCCAGGTTGTGGTGTGATAGAGTTTTGAGCTGTGGTGGCCCCCTCCTGCTATTTGAATTGTTTATTATTATTGATGGCGCACTTGGGGTACCTGAGTTAGGTGGGCGTACCGAGGGACACGTAGGCTTACCTATATTTTCTTTGTTGAGTTTTTATTTACTTTTTTTTTGGGGGGGGGTGTTATTGTTATTGATCTTATTTTTAGTTATTTCAAAATAGCCTATGACATAATACAGCACCCAGTTTACCCCCTTCCCCCCAAAAAAATCATGTTCGCATTCACATCATTTCCCATACCCATATACAATTCATTGCACTCTCACCATCCACTTTGGATCTCATTGCTCATAAGTGCCCTGTCATTCTTATCCTTGATGTTCACACATTTCTTCTTTTGTTTTTTTGTCTTTCTCACCTTCCAGCATAACTTCCTGTTTCCATCCTAATCCTTATTCATCTTATGTTTATGTGCTTCATTTGCTGCTTTACTATTCTCGTTAATCACTCGTTTCATCTTTCTTTTCGCATCCACACCTCCCCGACATTCTCATCTCCATTCGTATGCATTTGCAAGTATGTTTCCTTTTTTGCTCTATAATACACGTTTTATCATTCAATACTTTGCTTCCTCTTTCCCGTTCTAGCACACACCCACACGCAGCTCTTACAGTACCTACAATCACCCCCGCTGTGGCTTAACTTAATGTGGGAAGTAGTGTTTTTACTCGGCTAGGTCGTATACGAGTCAGCCTTTGTACTTTCCACTTTCACTTCCTCTATTTTTTTTTACCATCTTAAGATGGGTATGGTTCGGAGTCCCCTCAAAACTAGAGGTACCTACTGTGATAGGTATTAAATAGTGCGAATCGGTGGTTATAAAACACACTTAAACAAACAAAAAAATGTTTTGAGATGCTCTGTATAGCTTCCTCTAAGATGGCTTGATAATTATTTCAGTAATAATAATCACAAGATTACTGTACAGTGCCTTTCATCTCTTAATCCTTTTCTCTTGCTTTGTGTCCACCCTCCTGTTCGCTTGTTTTTCTCTATCTTAATAATTTTATTGCTTATGGAATCTCTCAGTCGCTATTTTTTCATTTTCAGCAACACTGCTCCGACTTCTAATTGGGTATCTCTATTTCTCAATGAAAATGACATCCCCTGTCTCCATCTCAATGGCGCTATGTCGTTCCACGTGCGGGCTTGCAAATTCCGCGAATTTCAAGAGGAAAAATGTTTGTTCCTTTCGTGCACGGACATCGTCTCTCGCGGACTAGATACAGTTCGGGTAAGTAAATTCGCTTTCTCGTATTGGTTTAGGGAGATTATTTTTGTCCAATTTCCAGTAAAAAAACAACAAACAAACAACGAAAGTGGTGAGGAGAAACCTGTAAAGAAAGTTGTCAAGATGGGGTGTGTTAAAATATGCAGAAGAGATATAGCCCCAAATCTTCCTACAAGCATTCAGTCCTGGTGGAAACACCTTATGGGTGTTGGGGCTGGGGGGGGGGGAAGCAATCTAGGAACATAAGGCTGTCTTGCATCTAATTTGGGGAATTAATTCATATCGAACCGCTCTAAAATCGTTTGAAAGCGGGTGTTTTGCACTAATTTTGCAACACAAAGTCTATTTCACCCATTGAGGTAGATTCAAATGGCACAAATTAGTGGTAAGCCCATGCCCGAAATAGCTAACACTTATTACTTTAATTTCTTAATTGATCCTCCCATCCTTTGCAATTTGTGGTAAGGTCCCTCGACCGGATAATAAAATTTGCATAAAGATTAGAATGACACGGGCAAGCCTGTGCACACAACAGGTCGGTCTTATTGAGTGCGAAGGGGCAGGATGAACGGTGGTACTTCCTTATGCCACCAACCCTTAAGATGCAGAGACCTTTCGTACCCCAAAGGAGAGCCACCTGTAACACGTCAGGGGCGGGTATGGATTTAAAACCGCCCCTTGTCCTCTTAAACTGTCCTTTTTTTGCCCTTTTCAATGGCCGCCCCATCTCCTATTGCCTCTTCGATGTCGTCGGGCACGGTGAACCCGTCCTATCCGTGGCCAGTCACGAAGCTAGATCCGCCACTCCGACCAGCCTACCTCGTCATCGCGTATCCGTAAGATTCGACTTGCGGTTCCCAAGGAGTGGCGGTGAAGGCGTATCCTACTACTCATGGCGGTATTGACCTGCAAACACGAGGCCTCACTACGTCGATCCCCTGTGGAGGTCAAAGTAGGGTCAACGAATTTTTTGCTTTTCATTCATGAGTGATTATGCCGCCCTTGGAAAAACCTCGCCCAACCATGGTGCTGGGTTGGGCGAGGAACTTTACGACACTCCTTCGAATAGTGCTGGGGTCCACCTCTCACCACCCCATTGGTAAAGGGGTTTCCCATTTATCATTTTTACATCCACCCTCAGGTAGCTACACCTCTTTTAAGGAGGTCGCTCCTGAACTATATTAGGGGTCTTTCAAAGAATCACCTAGCAGAGACAGAGTTTCTCCCTATCCTACGCCAACGGGTTTGGGTGTTTTCCCCTTTTACTGCCTTCTGCAGAGTGGCCACTAGCGGTGGTCCCCTTTGCTCTTTCAATGGCCCACCAAGAATAGAGTCAGGCAGTTTACACGCAGCTACGGAGCCTCGATTACGTCGGGGCCCAGCATTCAGAGACGATATGGCTTCAAAAAGTTTTTAGTTATTCACTCCACAGATGTCATAGTGCGACGACTGCGTTGTCCCCCAGACTGTTCGGAACATTCTTGTTGAATGTCCCAGCCTGGGTGATCTTCGCGCACGTCGGGGTCGCTCTTGTACTCGCGACTGGTTCGTGCACACGGACTTGCGGACTATACGACCTTTTGGAGGGGGCTGGCCTCCTCCACTTTATTTGACTGTTTGTTGTTGGTCGCATGTTCCTGCGTCTGGGGGGGGGGGCACCCCCCACCCCCGACGCTAGAGCGCGCTTCCTTCTTATTACCTTTTGCTTTTGTTTTGTTGTTGTTTTTATTAGCCTTATCTTTTTAACATTGTTCTTTGTTATTTACATAGTTATTTTTATTTTTTAATATAGCCTAGTAGTAGGCTGTGATATGAGTACGGCGACTTCTGCCCTAGTAGGCAGTCACCAGATGGGCTCCTAAATTATTTTTTCAATATCCACAGATCGTCGTCCAACGTCTACATGTAACATCTGAGGATAGCTTTAGCTAGATTGATCAGTAGAGTTGCCGATGGTGACCAGTTGCTCGGACCGGAGCCTTGTGGCAAATGAGGCGCCCATAATTATTAGTGTTTTTTCGGACACAATGGCTCGCCGGTGAATGCGACACCACACTTTTACATGAATTTCGTGAAAGGGGTGGTTTATGCGAGGTAACTCGTGGACTAGTCCTTAAAAGACATCTCCGAAGAGCTGGCTTACCAAGGAGCAGTCAAGGTCGAACGAGTGATAAGAAAACGGAGAGGGAGTGTTCAAGACACACTCGTACACTCATCGTAACCTTCGATAGTGACACCCTCCCTGAGTCGGAGTGTGCCGTTGATACAGCGACCCTGTGAAGGCATTCGTGTCTGCCGCAGAGGTACTGTTACTGCCACCGCTTCAGCCATACGAATCGCCCGTGTAAACCTGTAGAGTGGTGTTTACCATACGTCTGTATGAATTACTCCAAGACTGTACACTATGTTCGTATCATGTAAGGTCAAGTGTGACGCACAGAGCAGCACTCCGCTTCCTCGAAGCAATCTGGTGCCTGTCTAATAACTTTGTTTTGTCGCTCCTAGCGCTTACCTGCGACTTCTTACCCCTCATTTCTTAAAAGGGCCTCCTCTACTCTTGATACTTCGAGGCCTACGGGCTCGGACACTTCCGCGCCCACTCGAAACCCTTCTGCTCTTGCTTGTCGCAAGCAGGGGGGAGATCACGTTACTCCGGTAGGTTTGCTTACATTTTTTTAACTTCCTCCGTGTGCAAATTGTTGGAGAAATTTGTAAATATTTGGACAGCGGGGGCTTCCTTTCTCATTAACACTGCCGTTTTCGCAATTTTCACTCCACATCGGATGCTCTGTCGTGGCTAGAAATTTCTATCTGCGAGGCCTTCCTTCGTGACAGCCCTTCGCCTCTGTGTTTTCTGATCTGAAGAAGCCTTATGATACCGCATGGCCATACGGTGTCATAAAGACCCTTCATACTACGCGTGGGGGATAGCCGACCCAATCTTAAATCTTAGTTTATGCGAGATCTTCGGTTCTACGTACTAGTGAGAGGTGCGACCTCTGTGCTGCCAGACAGAAGTTTTTCTCCCTACGCTCTACGTAGACGACCTTTCTATCTCTTTTAGTCCGGTCTAGATTACAACAAGCATTGAACCGCACCTCTCACTACCCCGAACCGCAACGGTTATGGTTTTCATTGGCTGCTATCCATCCACCCTGACTTGTCCTAAGCGAGGCTCGCCTGAGTGTATAGTAGTCATACCATTTCCTTGTCTTGTTTTCCACCGACGCCTCAGCTGGGAAGCCCATATTCGCATGCTTAGGGTTCTTGTATCCGCGCCAAGGACATTCTACGGTCCCAGACGTTCAGCGACTGGGGCGCTGATAGAGCTACTGCCTTACTTTTTTATCGATCCTTTGTTCGTTCGAAGCTCGACTGCGGATGCGATTTTTATGTAATCCCCAGGCTGAATTTGCGCTCGTTCGCGCGGATCCTGCGCCTCTTTGTCGCCAACGGCGCTCATTGGTTCCGCGGCCTATTTCGACAGTGCCTATGCCGCCGAGACGAGCATAAGCTAAAACTTTAAGATTTAGTGCAAGGAAACTCTTTCGGAACCTGAACGTAGCTCTTCTGGTTCTGCCCAGGGCGCGACCCTGGCGCGGACTATCTTTGACATTTTGTCGCCACGCCTCTGCTCCCAAAATTTCCAAACCGCCACAAGTATTTCGTTCGAACATTTTTTGAGAACGCGCTATGCCAGTATACACCGATGGTTCCAAATTGGAAGATGTGTGGAGGAGGGAGGGGTCAGCTACCACGCCGTTTTCCCGTTGTTCGAAGGCTATTCCGGACGCTGCCTCTGTCTGAATGGCCAAGTTGATTGCAAGCATCCCTCGGTACGGGAGATTACTGCGTGGTCTCAAGACTGTCAGGCACATTCTTGTTGAATGTTCCAAGTCAAGGCGGATTTTCGCGCACGTTACCTGTTTCGGTACCGTGATGAGCAAGGTTGATACAGTTTCTCCTTACTACTCGGGAAGGGTTAGTGCAACCCTGATTGTGGTTACATGTTAGGCCGCCTGAGTATGCCATTTTGATTTTGATTTGCTTCCTTGGGTTATTATTTTTTATTAAATAACCTAATAATACGTTGAAATGTAATTACGGTGACTCTGCTCTTGGTAGCATTCGACAGATAGGACACTTTAGAAGGGGAGAAATTGTTATGTCGATTGTTACCATTACTGTCCTCTGTGGGTGCGCGCGCGCGTTAAGGACTTTTGCTATATCCCGGGGTATGTTAGTAAGTACAGTGCAATGAGCGGAATCCGTGTTAGGAGGCATCTAGTGGGATGTTTTATTTTAGTATTCTTTTTTGACGGCCAAAGAAAAAAACTTTGTGATCTTCATACCTCTTTTCATTGGGGTAACCCCCCTCCCCATGAACGGAACCGCATGCCCTGCGCATGTTTCGTGCTTATGCGATTTAGGGAAATCAAAGAGAATATAGTTCCTGGTCTTGTTACATCTGATGTATGTTGGCGTTGGAGCGAGGTTTATTATACTCGTATTCCTGTACTTTTGGAAAATAGAAGAGTACTGGTCTGATGTAAGTGACTGACTGATGTGTATATGGGGGCGGTGAGGGTTCTTTTTTGAGTGGGTGCTGGTCTTGTGGTGTTGTTGGTTTGGGATGGGTTTAATGCTCTGCTGAAGTGCTTCAATTGGTATTTTGGTTACTGCGTGTAATTGTGGCATGCTCTTGTACCCCAGGGATGCCGAAATGAGATGTGGCTTGGTTGCCTTTAATACCAGACGTTCCATGATTTTGGAAGGCGTGCGTAGTAGTAGGGCAGTATGATGCGGAGTCAGCGGGTGGATTGTGTCTTGAGAAGTACATATTTCCCGGCATTTGTTTGGATTAGAGGTTAGGAAGTTAGTCGCTAAATATTTGTGAGAGGACATCCTTGTCTCATCCACCCAAGTTGAGGTCTATCGAGGTGAAGGGTTTTAAGTGAGTTTGAAATGTCATGGTCAAAGGCCGGAGAGAACTTTGTCTGCCTTATAGCTTTTGATGCCATTACTATGTTGAATTGTATTGGAAGTTGTAGTCTATTGTGTTTGACTTTTGTGTCACACTGTATTTTTCATTCAAACTTCAACTTTAGTAATCTAAGATTAATAGGAATAAAAAAAGCTGTGATGTAAGAACGAACCTCGTTTGCTTTACAGGTCAAACATGTACTAAATTTTGACTTTCCACTATTCATGGCTGATTACATTCATCGATGCGGAAGAACCGGAAGAGTAGGCAGTGATGGCGATTGTTATGTAACGAACTTTGTTTCCAAGAAAAGTGAAGTAACGTTAGTACAAAAAATAGAGGTAAGAGGCTTATAATGGCTCCCAAACTAGTATTATGGGTGACAAGGCTGAATAATTACTTCTATAATTATTTTTAAAATCTCCTCCACTACACTGCTTTCCCCGAGTAAATATGCCTTTTTTTCAGTAGGTTACTCTAATGTCCCATTTTCTTTCAATATCATCTCTTCACATATTACCACACGATAACTTAATTGTTTTGCTTAGTTGCTCCCCTCCGGATGGCTATCACAGCCAGCTTGTCACCTTCGACAATGGTGGGAGTGCCAGGCTCCTGCTAGAGCACGTAGGGCACTGAGTATTTGACGTGGTGCGTGAAGGTCTCATGTAATTCCTTTTTATTTAGTGAAATGCGGTGTCTGATTTGTGTGTGCGAGGCGAATATAGTTATTGTGGATTTTTTGTGGACATTCCCATTTTGTTGTTTGGAGCCAGAGTTCAAGTTGTTTCCTTTGGCTCTAATGTTGGGATGTCATTGCGAGGTCCTCTGCATATGATTGTACGCTAACGAAAAATGGTTTTGGGGGATGGGATGTCGTGCACGAAGAGGATACCTAAAATGTGAATGACTAGCTAGTTTGTTTTGTATTTTTTTTTCTAATAAGGCTATGACGGGGCAGTGCTATACATTTTTTTCTATGGCTACGACTATGATTATTTATGTGATGGGTTTTGGTTAAAACTTTCTAGTACGTTATTTTTCTTTAATAGTCGCGTGAATTTAAGAAAAAAAAAGTGATTTCAAACGTCGCCTTCTTCCCTTTTCCTATATTCCCTTACACATTTATAGAGGTCAGTGGCGTACCTAGGATTTTAGAGAAACAAAATCCTTCACTTATTCAAATTGATTCTTCACTTCAATTTCTCGATTTCATCAAGCATCGTGGGTTTTATGGTCGATTCATGCTATCAGCGGTTAAGTTCTCGATTTTAAAAGTGAAGAAAGGCACAAAACAGAATGAAACAGAGAATTATTTTTGTATTGTTACATGAACAAGAGATACAAAACACACGCTTGAACATGTCTTTATTGTATTAAGAATAATCGGCACAAATGTCAAATTATGAAATTAGTGAATTAACCACTATTTCACCAAAGACTGCCTCAGTATCTTCATGAATCATTTTGACGACTGTAGAACAAAAGTTCAAGGCAGGAGCCTCCGATTGCCCTCATCACCGAACACATCAATAACTTCGGCTGGGTCCACCTCATTGTCGTGTGTCATTAGCGCCAAAGCATCGAGACGCTCTTGAGTCATTGTCGACCTCAGATAAGTTTTGAGTCTTCGTAGATGAGAGAAGGATCGCTCGGAACTGGCGGTAGACGACGGTTCAGTTCCGAACAGTCGAAGGAGTGTTGCCACGTCGGGCAGCAACATTCAGTCGCTTCCTTGATGCACTTTTCAAGAGTCCAATCCTCTCGATCGTCCACTCCACTTATTTCTGTCAACCACTTTGAATTTGGGAGTTAGCATTATCGATTCCATCAGCGAGGTCTTGCTCGTAGATCTTGAGGACAGGGAGTAGTTTCTTCGAACTGTCCTCCCGAGCAAATCACCCGAGGCGACAGTAGCAGCCACTCACAGTGCCCTCAACCCATTTTACCTTAATTTGTGCTATTTTAAAACTCAACCTATCTTATCGGTATAATAAATGTTAAATATCTAATTACTTTTGCAAATTGCTAAAAGTCAAAATTATTGTCACATTTTCATAGAGCAAATTTTCGGGGGGGGGGGGGGGGTACCGAACTTCTTCCCCCCCCCCCCCCCCCCAGGTACACCACTGACCGGTACAACCTTCTGCTGGAGACTTTCATTTTCACTACCGCTTTTGAATCATTTCATTTTCATAGATTAGTTCCCTCAAATCTCTTCCAGAACCTCCTTAGAATAGCCATATTTAATCACTAGTCTCTGTTCTTTCCAGTATGCTCTTCGGAAAGTGATAAACTTACCAAGCGTGAATGCTAACATCAAGCACTTGATAGGCGAAAGAACAAGAAGATACGAGAGTATAATTAAGAATCAACCAGATCGAGAATATGCTGAAGAGTAAGGTTATGAACCTTCTCTACCTTCACCACCCCTCTATTTTCTTTTCGAGCCTCTTTCCCTCATCTTTGATTTTCTTGTAATATCAGAATAATTGGTTTAAAATAAATAATGCTAATAAAAACGTTTAATATTCCCCCATTTTTTTAAATATAAATCCTTAGAAATATTTGTGAATACCTTTATTTCATAGGTAATAAATTAAGCTTTTCATCTACAATTTGTATGTGTATAGTTTCGAACAATGTCAAGCCTTTAATATGGTAGGACCAGCGCTGATAATCCTACGACTTTGGAATGAAACAATGGAAAGGACAAATAACCTGTATAGGAAATAAATTAACTCTCGATTGGTCTCGTGATAAAAGAGAACGGTTTTTCCCTCTGCCAGAGTTGCAAAGATAAACCTCATGGTTTTGCTTTTCCAGGGCGAGAAATAGACACCACGGAAACATTAGAAAGACTTAAGAGAGATAAAGACGATGGTAGTCGTTAGCACCAAACGCAGCGTTGCACTTCGGACACTTCCGCTGTCTTGTCTCGTACCTTGTCCTGAGACAATCGAAACAAAAGACGTGGAAGCACTTGATAAGAACAGCATCTTTCCTTTTCACCTGCGAAAGAGGAAACTTGTAAACGGGGAGACAAATGACAAGGATGCACTTCAATCTGTAATAATGGGAAGAAAGGGAGGGGGGAGAGGTAATCAACAAGGGCACTTTTGTAAGGAATATGAAGGAAGGTACATAAGAAAGGCACGGAGCACACAAAAAATAAGGGGGTGGGGGGGGTGCTCTTTAAAATGAAGAATTGCGTTTACTCCGCGCCAGCAATTAAGGTAGAGGATCCTCAACCCGTTCTCCCGTTCTCCTGGAGAACGGGAGGAGGGGAGGAGGGCGTGGTATGAAACATATCGGAACCTAGCCCTAGCTGGACAAAATTCACCCTCGGTGAAGTCGTTCGGGCGGCGGTTATAGGCAACGCCTCTTTTTGATGGCAGTCTTATACTCGGCTGACCACTAAGAAAATGGTCAGTGCAAAACGACGAGACGTTCTAGTAGTAGTGGTCAGGCCCCCTGACGTCATCCACCGACCTAAACTCTTCGAAATGGGCATTGAAATCAGTCATTTCTTGAAATACGGACCACCGAGCCAGCGAACACCACCACCGGTTGGTCTCTTAGGCGACAGAGGTCCGTCCAGAAAATGATATTTGAATGGAGGTCATCGATAAGCGTAAACTTATCCATATTTTAGGACACCATGTCCAGCTCGTCTATCAAGTCAGCAAGGAGCAGACCCATGGGATTGATCAAGTAGGCTCCTCAGAGGGTGGTTACCGTTCAAATCCCCGAGCAGTAGAAAGGGCCTCGGTAACCGTGCCACGAAGCGGCGGAAGTCCCCGACGTCGAAGTCGACTGACAGTAGGACGTACGCAGAAATAACGGTACACCTCCTATCCAGGTGCAACTGCAGCTACACAGCTACTGCTTGAAAGGAGGTATCTAAAGCAAAGATGCACGGACATCATGCCCGGCCACCATCCCGTGGTAGGGTGGGCAGGAGGAAAAGCGCCCACCATGGTCTCCTGCAAAAAGACAACTAAGGGAAAACGGGACGAGACGAGCCTCCGCAGATCCTCCCAGTTGGCCCGCAGTCCGCGGTAATTCCATTGAAGGAATAGGCCTTCCAGGGCTAGCTCGGAGATGCAGGTGCCCTCTTCGAAGAGAAGACCCTCAAAGGAATGGCAGTGAGCTTCCCGGAGGCAGAACTCCGGGCGCTGTTGGCCGAACAATGCGATGAAGGCGCAGTCGACTTCGAGGACTTATCGGGGGAGGTTAGGCTCACGAGTCTTTTCCTCTCCGCCTCGAAACTTTAGGCAGGCAGTGGTCCCTCTTTTGGAGGATCCACCGTCTTCGAGCCACCCAGCCTAGCACTGGGTGTGGGCGTAGGAGCTGAAGCTCCTTTGGTGCTGCCCTCCTATCGGGGAGCAGCTTTAGGAACCACGGAAAACTGCCTCACGACCAACTTTAGGGGTGTTGCTCTTGTGAGTCTAACGACTGAGTGGAGGGGCGCGGCCGTTACGCCTTACAGGAAACGGTTACGAGAGGGAGGTGGGAGGGGGGGCTGGATGTGAACCCATTGTGCCGCCAAGGGTGGGTAGAACCCGCAGAAAAGTTCCGAATGGGCGCGGAAACGACCATGCTCGTAAGCCAGGAGGGGCTAGGAACAGAGGGGATCTTTTTTTAACATTCAGGCATAAGACGTCCCAGGCAGCGCCGGGCGCGCTTAGACGATCCTGTGGCTGAATGGCCCGGATTCCGTTCTCAAAGAGATGAGCACCACATTGCTTCGAAGAAGCGGAGTGCGGCTCGCCGCAATGGACACACGATTTGGACTTGTCGTGTGCGGCCTTGGAGCAACTTAGGCAGACTTCGGGTAACCTCCACTTTGCGCGTCTAGGGGCACCAGCCGAGGGAGCAGATCCCTCCTCTCTTCGTGAGTCCTCAGGGGCCCTTGCCATCTGTGGAGAAGCTTGCACAGGGGCGGACTCAGGTTCAGTCAGTGTTTGGCACCGAGCCACAGTTCGACACCGCGCAAGATCCTGACATCTCCCCCCCATCCCCCAAGACATCAAGAATCCGATTCGAGCTTAGTTTTTTTCTCGTCAAATTGCGGCGAACGGCATTCGTCGGGGAGGAGAGATGGGCAGGTACACTGACCCCCTGTAAACTCGACATGCATGCAAGCAAGACATTAGGGGGTATCGACCTACAGGCCCTGATATCCCTTGCTCCCCTAAGGGAATTGGCCCTATCGATCCGTTCCCACTGGAAGCGGTCCATTATGGGCCGCCTGCCTGCTATCTTGGCAGTCACCTGTGAAAGCGAGGGAGGGACTGTCGCTGTTGAAGAGATGGAGTCTTCTAACTGGTTGAGGGGAAGTCCACCGCACCCGTAGACCTAGGAAAGAAGTAAGCCTCCTCTCTGGTACAAGAAGTTTGTAGGGTCCCTCGAGAAAGCACCCGTAGGTGGGGAGGGGCTCCTTTTCTGCTGTGGAACTGCCCGAAAGCGGCTCCGACGATAGTAAATGGGGAGATTTAAAGGTTCTTCATTATTGGGCATGGTAACCCTATTATTTCCACGGGATGCAAACGTTCTGCGTGGGGTGAATACGGAGCCGGCAAAGCGAGCTGCCACCATTAGAGGCCACTCCTCCCGCCCAGTTGCCAGGCAGCCCATCAGCATGGCGGCTCCACCTTGGGCTGGGTGTAAAATTGGTAGACCATGAAAAGAGAGAGAAGGTATGCGAGGGGGCGGTGGGGGTAAAGTAGGTTGTTAAAAACCCACGACCCCAAAGCGGAGCTGAGGGAGGAGGGGATAACGCCCCAAGCCCTTACAAGGTGCGTTTGATTAAGTTGGGGTTTGGTGGTGGGGAAGGGAGGTTATTGTAGAGCTGTTTGAATTAATGTGCTGGGGATTTTTTCTTGTCTCTGGTCGGTGGGGATTTTGCTGTCAGATGTTAGTTGGGGTGGGGACGGGCCAATGCACTGCTAGGTCTAGGTGTAATTTGATTGACAGTATTTTTGTTTCAGCATGTGGGTGTGCTGCATGCACATCCTTCGATTGTTCTGAGTGCCTTGTTATATGTTTGGAATTTTTAATGTGAAATTTGGCTGTAGTTGGGTGTCATGCGTTGCATAGTTAAGGGTAATGAGGCTGAATTGTTTGTATAAAGGGTGATGAGAGGCTCTTTCTGTTGTCTAAATGTAATGTTTGATAGAGCTTTGAGGGCGTTGATTTTCTTTGCAGCCTGGTTTGTAATATTTGCTGTGTGAGTATTGAATGCCATGTGGGTGTCTAGTGTGAGTCCTAGAAGGATGGGGTTATTGTGTAGTGGCAGGTGTTGTCCATTTAGTCTGATTTTGAGGGGTTTGTTCGATTCGCGGTGTTGAGTGTAAAAAGCGTTACTGTTGATTTGTTGGTATTATGATTGAAAGGTGTTGTGCTGTCGCCTGCATAGATTTTATTAATGGGGTTTGTGGTTGTGGAATGTCGTGTATAAATAGGTTGAATAGTTGAGTTGGATGAGAGAATGACTCCTTGTGGGGCGCCTGCATAGAGTTGTCTGGTGTATGATTTATGGGTTCATTGGATGACTTTGGCCTGTCTATCAAAGATAAAGTTTATTCCTTTTTTTTTGGCATTGTTGGGGAGGCTGGTGTTCCGGATTCTGTGTGCTAGGATGTGTTTTGGTACCGTGTCAAAGGCTTTGTTTATGTATATTGCAGCAAGAATTGTACATGAGGGGGGTAAGGGCTGGTTGAAGCCATCGATTATGTGTTGGGTAAGGTTAGTGAGGAGGGTCGTGGTTGAGTGTGCTTTACTGAAACCATGGTGTGCCCGAGGTATATTTGGACTAATTGGTATATTAGTTTTTTTAATGTTTTTGACAGTGTACACAGAAGTGAGATTGAGCGGTAAGAGTTGGCTTGTTCTGTTTTGTTTTAGGATGTTACGCTGCTATTTCCTTTGTGAAATCGGGGTTTATGTTTTTATGAGGCAGTGTGAGGAGGTCAATTTACTGCTTGCGTGTAGTGGCATTGTTAATATGGTGTAGTGCTTTGTCTACAGGTGATATTGCAAAATTTGTCTTCTATGTATTGGCTGGTCCCCCTAATGTTTTGACAGTCTACTTTTTTTGTAGTATATGTGGTTTGAAGGAGTTTGGTTGTGGGTGCGTGGTTTGGAAGGATATAAAAATGGGTAGGTGGTCTGAGGAGAGGTGTACTATAGTGTTCCATGTGGTTCTTGTGTGGAGGTGAGCAGAGAGGTATGTCTGGTGATGCGCTATTTGGCATGTGTCAGGGTGGTTGTCTGGTTGGTAGAGATGCGTTGTTGAGTATTTTGAGTGAGTGGAAGTTTTGCTGCTATGTGGGTGCCTCTGATGTCTGAGCGAGGAAGGGAGGGGTGCATTAAAGTGGTCGCAGATGATGAAGAAATTGGTAGGTTGTGTGAGGCTTTCTATGATAGGTGCGGAGTTTGAGGTATTTTGGGGTGTGTGAGAGGATGTATGTTTATCAGATTGCATTCTGAGCCTTTGATCTTTGTTCTGATGGAGTGCATTTTCGTGTGGGCGTCGTTATTTGTGTTTTCATATGGGTGGTGGTTTAAGTGAAGGGAATTGAGTTGTCTATTAATGTTGAGGCTATGGCCTCTGAGGGTGGTGTGATGGTGGAAAGGGCAAAGTTTTTGTTGTGGTGTCAGGTTTGTTTCTTATATGACTGCTATATGGATGTGTGTGTGTAGGAAGTCTTGTAGTTCAGCAGCATGTTTGTGGGAGATAGAGCGAATGTTAAGTTGTAAGAGGTTAAGGGTGTTGTCCTGGAGACTTATTATGTGTGTGTTTGGCATGAGTGTGAGCATCCAGTGGAGGACGAGCTTGTGTTGTAGCGATCAATGGAGGGGTGGTTTGAGCAGTGCGTGTATCTAGTTTTAACCCTTTATGAAGCCTTAGCTCCTATGAATTTTGTGGTGACATGTCCGGCATGCCAAGGGGCACAGATCTGAGTTTTATGTCCCCAGCAATTTGGAGAAGAGTTCGGAGGGCTGGGTCATCCTCATTTATATTAGGAAAAACGTAGGGGGAACGAACGTGGGGTGAAATGAAAGAGGGAGTTTTAAAAGTTGGGTGGGAACCAGTTGGACCCGATCTCGGGGGGGAGCCCGAGGGAAGAGGAAGGGAATGTATTGATGCCTTTGTACTCAACGCAGGATGAGTTTGCTTTCTTGGAGTCGGTTTGAGGCTTCCAGCTTCTTTGGACATGCGATGGGTAGCAGCAGTCCAACCGCAAGCAGGCGACATCCATAGGACCACCTAGGGATGAATCCTCAATGGATGAGATACTACAGAACATAGTACTCCATTGCTATGAAGTGCCAATATGGCATGGGAAAAATTATGAAAGAAATTGGTAGGGGGTTTACCCCCGATCTGCACTCATGGGAGAAATTATGGGTGCCCTTTGAGCATCATAGGGTATAAATGGAGGAACAGGGGGGAAAGGGGTAGTGGCAGTGAAGTGCACCAAACCATCTTTGTGGGAAACTGAAGTTGAAATATTGTAGATGTAAAGAAAGTGAAAATGTGTGGAAGACATAGATATAGCGGCAAGTTGGGGCCGAGGGACCCGGAATGCTACAGATGTCAGTGCAGCTAGTAACTTATTGAGGGTTGCAATCCATTCAAAACCTCCAGGAAAAGTTGCTTACCTTACACGATGGACACGTAAGAATATCTTTGTATTCTTTTATCTCTTCCATCAGCACCTCATCTGCTCTGTCAGCCACTTCAAACTTCTTCGCTCGCTCAACTTTGCGCTTTAAACTCGCAGTTTCTTCCTTTAAAAAAAAAGTTAATAAATATACTCCCAACCTTTGCCAATAAGTGATTTACCCACATCTTGTGGGTAAAATCTGAAGAAGTGGGAAATACCAAGAATGAGATACCAGACGCAGTCGCGGCAACCTCTGAAAAATTAATTGAAGATGTCGCTGCCCCACACAAAGACTCACCCATTCAAAATTCCAGATGAAGAAAAACCCAAAACAGACAACCTAAGAAGACACCAACTATCCCAGATGAATACAATCGATGCCAAGCAAATCACTCTGCTCATCGCAATGAGCAAAGGCAACGCAAACAAGGAAAAGACTGAAGACATCGCCGACGGCATCCGCAAAGGGATGTTCAAGTGGTACAAAAACTCACCAACAGAAGAGGTCACAATCAAGACTGCCCTGCTGGAGAAGAAACTAAAGCTGTATGACTCCGTGCTCAAATTTCAGCCGAGTCTGTACACTAAAATTTGATCCAACAGGCCCTACAGTCCTCCAAAGTACCAGAGCTCCCATTCCAGGCCAAGAATTTTTTTTTTTTTGAGGGGGGAGCCCATCTGGCGACTGCCTAATTGGGCATAAGTCGCAGTACAAAACACAGCTACTACTAGGCTATAACAAAAATAACGATAAAAAATGAGAGGCTAAAAAAATAAACAAGAAAACAAATCTCCCTTCAACGGACTTTGTTCTTCTTACCATCGTTCTCTCTTCAACGTTGTAGGTGTGTGGTGATTGCTAATTGCAATCTATAGTGCTTGCACTCTTCCCATTCTACCTGTCTCATCTTGTGTAATAATAATAAAATCTATGCTAAAAAAATCATCCTAATCGGTGACCGCCTAAACATGATAGGCATACAGTTCTTCTCTCTCCAATAAATTGTTATGCTCTTCACACCCCCTATACTCCTACCTCACCCAACCTCTACCCTCAAAACTAGCCCTGTCACCCTCTACGCCCAATTACTCGATACCTAGCTACCCAGAAGCAGAACATTATTTTTACCTGCAAAGCAGTTAAAAACTATCCACAAAATGGCCAACGACTTAGCACACATACCCTACCATATCAAACAATGTAAGGCAGCCCTATATCGCCGAACCAGAATTTCACTGCCTGGGCTGCAATCAGATCACCTCGCCCTACATGATTTTTATTATTTTTTTTTTTTTAGGAGACAATCTGGCGACTGTCTACTTGGGCATAAGTGGCCGTTACATGAATACAAAAACAGATTAGAGCCACCCTCAATCTTCAGCACCCTGAATGCAATGTCAATCGCATCCAATTCTGTTCCCTCTTGACTATCTCAGAACCTCTTTCAATATAACCTCTCTAAGAGACTTCTAGAGATATCACAGGTGGTGGCAGCCTTCCTGAGTGTTGCTAGGTTTGAATAAAGAGAAATCCGGGGACAAGGTTAGTACAGAAGGCCTAAGTCAGGTGGACTGGCCAAGTTGTTAGAATGGCTGATAGTCACCTACCAAAGCAGCATCTTTACAGAAATGCCAAGGCAAACGCTAAATTGGAAACCAAAAGAAAAATATTGTAAGGCAGACTCCGGCATCCTTCAATTTACTTTCAGCCCCCCTAGCCCTCTTCTACAAGGTAGGTGGCTTCTAGGAAGGCCACCGCACTTTCTGGGTGGATAAGAGAAGAAGTGTGTGTAGTACATGCTTGTGGTTCACCTAAGCACATGAGGATGGTTTGCTCTGGACTGTCCTACTTGGCAAAGTAAAATCTCTAAAGTCCCCATACGAAATGCGCTGTTTCGTCTGACTACCCACTCTCACAACAGCATGAACCCACACATGTCCCATATGTTGGCAAACCTTCTGTGCCGTTATTGGACTCGTACCATTTCTAGATCCAGTCACCAAGCATCAACATGAAAAAAGTTGTGGTCATCTTCATTTCAAAGAATGAAAAACACCAAAGAATAAGACAATTGTTATTTGTTAGATTATCCAATAATTAGATAGTGCCAGATAAATAAAATAAAAGTCCTTTAGCAAATGGCCAAATTAAAATTACTATCTAAATTTGCATGCAGAATATCATAGCAAACACTTACTTGAACTCTCTTGTATTTATACGACTCCTGCTCTAAAGCCATCGTTTTCTCAGCCACAACTTGCTGTGCCTCTTTCATCTGAGCATGATATTTTTCTGACAAGAATAAAATGTAGAGATTAGAACATATATCAAAAATAAAATATATATAGCGACATATTACCAAGTTGCATTGTGTCTGAAAACTAAGAACAGGCATAAGTAGAGACAGATGGTGTATAGCTGACCCTTTGGGAAATATATTTAGAAACTATTCAATGAACTGGCAGTGTTGTAGAATGACCCACAAACATATGTTTAGTTCTACCGGAAATGAGTGGGCGCTCAAGGTCAAATGAGTGACCTTGGCTCAATTCTGGTCGCGACAGAAATGGGAGTGGAAGTAGGGGAGGTGGGGGGGTGGGGGGTAACCTTCCCCAAAATGTGTGCGAAGGGATTTAACTAACAAACAACAGAGTACGGTTGGCCGTTACTAAACTAATGAAGGCTGCGGGCTATAGGGCTTATGAAAAGGTAGAGACAAAAATAAACTTTAATAATTTACACAGAATACACAATAAATATTTAGAATGAAATAATGGCAATGGATACTCGATGTTTACAGTAATCGATCTAACAGAGCTACTATGAGCTAACAGAGGCGAGCTCTACGTGAGTGTTCGCGAGGTTATAACGAGCCTCGGTACGTATGTACACAGGGATGACTGGCAAGGATGCCACAGATAATTTGTCTCAGCCTGGCTTGGGTTCGAGGCTTTAAGAGATGAAACGGGGATCGATTGGTTATTCGAGGGACTTTAACTACAGCGAGTTTAACCTCTAGTAGTAACACTAACTGGAGGAAGTATTCGTGCTGAACGAAAGGTACCGAAACCAAGGATGGTTCCCTCAGTATAATTCTAGCTTTCAGCTCGTAGGAAAAACAGAGCGCGGTCGAGAATGACGTGTCTCGTTGAGAATCGCAGGCCAATACTGTCGATGCCCAATTGGGACCAACAATATATAGGGAACAGCCGGAGCCGTTACTGCCTCAGGCCAAAGGGGAAGGAGAGGCTCTCCTTGGTCAACCACAGCACTGAGGGTAGGGAAGTACCCCCGTGGGGGTTTCTTGATAACGCCCTGGGAGGCGACAGAGGCGCGTATTTCACATTCCAATCCCTCTCTTATCGATGAAAGCAGTTTAATATTCGGACTGTTCCCACAGCTCTCATTCAGCATTGCCCGACCTCGTGGTTTCGACGGGCGGCAAGGAACCTCTATTCTCGACAGGCAGTGAAGATGTTTCCATTAGCAGAGACAACATATTGAGAATTACAAAACAGCAAATACATAAAGATCCATTCGAGACTAGCTACAAATGAGGGGAAAGGATGGAAATCAGAGGTTTAGGATAGGTCAAGGAAGAGAAAACATGGATAAACAATATTTCACAACTTTTTCTACAAGATCATATTTTTAGGTAATATTTATACTCTATTCTTAAATATACTAAATGTAATACTTTCAACAACATTGGTAGGCAAGATATTTTAAACCTGTTCTTTTATAAGAAAACAAGTTTTGTGCTATTGTAGTGTTAAATCTTTTTACTAGTTTGAAACCAATATTTCTAGTTACTACTCACTTATCTAGTTCAGTCAATTTATATTAGTAAGCTCATTTTAAATACTTCAATAAAATAGCCACACAAATCCCAATCCTTCAGTAAAAGTAAATTGTATGTCCTTCAGTCTATCTTCATACAATCTATTTCCTAGTTCAAGAATTTTGTTGTTCAACACGAGACATCTTTCAATATTCCAATATTCTTTGTCATGTATCATCATCATTATTGAAGGCTCTATACATGCTTGCACGTGTCGGCCTTATTTACCTAATGGTAGCTTTCTATGCTGCTTGATCTCCGGCAGTTTCTCTATTCAAACTCATATCTGAGGTCCTTCTGTCTCCCTCTGGCAGCTACACCCACAACCTCCAAACTCCTAACACCTTTCGCCAAACTATTATCCTCCATCCTCTCCACATGACCAAACCACCTCAGTCTGCTTATTCTCAGTGCCACACTAAGGCATTTTATCCCCAATCTATCCATTAACTCATAATTCACGACTCTGTCATCTACAAGGCCTCAAATTCAGATGCCCTCTTCCTTCACAGCCCAAGTTTCGCTGCCGTACAACATTGCACTTCATACGCAGGCAGTGTACAGACGTCTCTCAGCTCAGAAAGGAAACCCCCTCTGCATCAAGAGAGGAAGAAGCTCTCTGAACTTTTTCCAACCACTTCTAACCCTTGCCACAGAACTCCCCAAGCACCTCCCCCTGTACTGATATCTCCCAGATAGCAGAACTCCTCTATGCATTCAAGTGACACACCATCAAATACAATCATCACCTCTACGACAGTGGTCGTAGACCTGGATGGGCCAGGTGCAGAGGGTATCTTTCTTAATAGAGGCATAGGATGTACAAGGCAGCGCCGGGCGCGCAAGACCAAGTCTTTAGCCTCGCGAAATGAGAGACGATCCTTATCAAGGATATGCGCACCACATTGCTTCGAAGAAGCGGGGTGCGGCTCTCCGGAATTGACACACTTTGCCATACCCGATTTGGACTTATCATGTGCGGCCTTGGAACAACTTACACAGAGTTCGGGTAACCCCGACTTTGCACGTCTACACGAGCTATTAACATGGCCGAAGCGGTGACAGTAGTAACACCTCCACGGCAGTGGCACTAATGCCTTCAAGCGGGAGCAATATTAACCGGCACGCACCGACTCAGGAAGCTTGTCAGTTGAATGTGACAAAGTGTAGGGGTGAATCTCGAGGCCCCTGCCTGTTTTCTCATCATACGCTCGACCTTAACCGCCCCATGGTCAGCCAGCTCTGAGGTGATGTCATCTATAGAGTAGTCCACGATTTCCCTCGCATAAACTACTTCTTTCACAAAGTTCATTGTAGAGTGCGGCGTCACAGCCACAGACGTGCCATCAAGTGAGGCTCCCGCCCGAGAAAAGGGTCACCTTCGGCTCTCTACCAATCACACTAGCTAAAGCTCTGCTCTGATTGATGATGTTGCCCTTATCCAACATGCTGCCATCAGTGGAGCGAATAATAAGGAAGTGTTTGCCTCCAGCGGGCTCGAAAACGCCAGTCTCTGATTTTTTTTTTTTTTAAGGGGCTATCTGGCGACTGCCCACTTAGGCATAAGTCGCTGTAAACAAACAGACTAGTTCTAGGCTACTTAAAAAAAAATGAACAGGAAACAACAATAAAAAGAAATAACAATAACAAACAACTAAACCTAGTTAAATAAAAGGGAGAAGGCCGGCCTCCCCCAAATAGTCAACAAGTCCACCAGTCAATGTCCACGCACTCGTCCCGAGTACAAAGGACAGGCGGTAGCGACCCCGCCCATCCCGGTACCGGGACAGGTAACGTGCGCGAAGATCACCCAGACTGGGACATTCGACAAGAATGTGCCGAACAGTCTGGGGGACGACGCAGTCGTCGAATAGGGCGCAGTCGAACGTCCATCAAATAGCGATGCGTCACACGAGTGTGTCCGATTCGGAGACGACAGAAAGCGACCTGCAGCCGTCGCAGCATTGGGGGATAGGTCCATGGGAACAGTCGCGGCGCAATGGCACGCAACTTTAAGTTCCCTTCGACCGTCTCCCATCTTCTTTGCCAAGCAGTCCGAAGAGCTGCCCGTATTCCTGCCATGTAGTCGGTGTGAGGAAGAGCGAAACGCTGGTCCGGTCGCAGAGTCCTCGCGGACTCTTTGGCGCGCTCATTCCCCGCAATTCCGACATGTCCAGGAACCCAGCAGAATATAATCTCGACATCTGCCCGGCTCGCCAAAACCGTGGCGTCACGGATATCGCGAACCAGGGGGTGCGGAGATTCCAATGCCCCGAGAGCACTCAGGGCGCTTTGTGAGTCGCTATAGATCACAATCCGGTCTCCGAACCGGGCACGTCACGTAAAATCCCGTACCGAGTGGTGTATTGACACCAGCTCGGCCAGGAAAACAGACGCAGCGCCTGGCAGAGCCCCGCTGACTTCAAACAGAGGAAATACAGCGTGGAAGCCGACCCCCTCTTGGGACTGGGAGCCATCCGTATACACTGGCACGGTTCCAGCGTGACACGAGGTGTGCTCCAAAAAGGTCGAACGCAATACTCCCAGCGCCGTAAAAGCTTTGGGAGCAGAGGCGTGGCGACAAATAGCCAAATTTGGTACCCTGCAGGGTGGCGTCCTGAACAGAACCAGGGGCGCCACCGGCCCGAGAGCTATATCTGCCTCTCGAAGGAGTTTCCTGGCCCTAAACCCAAAGGGCTTAGGATATGACTGGCGTCTCTCGGCGGCATAGGCACCGTCGAGATCAGCTGTGGATGCAGTAAAAGCTGTTGGCGACTGAGGTAGGCGCCGTGCTCGCGCGTACAGGCGAGTGATGCACTGCACGCGGCGCAGAGCGAGTGGCATCTCCCCAGCATCCAACAACAGGCTCTCAATGGGGAAAGTGCGGAAGGCACCGGTCGCAAGGCGGAGGCCGGTGTGGTGGATCGAATCCACCTTCCGTAATAAACGCTCGGCTGCGGATGCATAAAACCCGCATCCGTAGTCGAGCTTCGAACGAACAAAGGATCGATAAAAAAGTATGGCCGTAGCCCTATTAGCGCCCCAAGCGCTGAACGTCACGGAATGGAGAATGTCCATGGCGCGGGTACAAGAGACCCTAAGGCTGCCAATATGAGCCTCTCAGGTGAGGCGTCGGTCGAATACAAGACCAAGGAAACGGTGCGACTCAACCACATCCAGGCGCACCCCATTAAGAAACAAATCTGGGTCGGGGTGGAGCCGTGGATGGCGGAAGAAATGCATCACTTTTGTCTTGGCCAAAGAAAACCGAAACTTGTGCGCTTCGGCATAGCGAGAGACGCGGTTCAATGCCTGTTGGAGTCGACGCTCCAGAGTTGGCATCTGGGCCGGGCCAAAAGAGATCGAAGGGTCGTCCACGTAGAGCGTAGCGAGAACATCTTTCGGCAGCACCAAGGTGATGCCGTTGATGCTCAGGGCAAAGAGTGTGACACTGAGAACACTTCCCTGCGGGACACCCTCTTCCTGCTCCTTTGGGCCGGAGAGAGCTCCCCCCACCGATACGCGGAATCGACGATCTCGCAAAAATTCAGATATAAACATTGGGAGGCGTCCCCTCGCCCCCATCGTGTGGAGAGTCTCCATGATACCGTATCGCCATGCGGTATCATAGACCTTCTCCAGATCGAAAAAAATACCGTGGCGTAGTGCTGTCTACGAAGGAAAGGATCGCAGACAGCATTTTCCAGGCGGAGCAGAGCATCGGACGTGGAGTGGAACTTGCGGAAGCCGCACTGTGTGGAAGACAGATGGCCTCCGCTGTCCAGGAAAAAGGCTAATCTAACATTTACCAATTTCTCCATCAACGTGCACACGCAAGAGGTTGGAGATTGGGCGGAAACCGGTCGGAGTAGACTGATCTTTCCCCGGTTTGCGAAAGACGAGCACAGTAGCGATTCGCCAGGAGTCTGGGAGAAGACCTTCCACCCAGATCCTGTTGAACAAATCTAACAGAAAGGCCATGCCTCGCTCACCCAGGTGTCGAAGCATGGCGTACGGGACATCGTCCGGACCATGGGCGGTGTCCGCTCACGAAGCGAGAGCACGCGCAACTCATTCACAGTAAACTTGTCGTTGAAGGGTTCTCCGCCTCTGGAGTTAAAGTCCAGCCGGCGGCCTTCCGCGACATCACGACGTGCATTGAATGATGGCGGATCAGCATCCCGGCTAGAGAATGCGGAAAAAGCTGTCGCTAAGGATTCGGCCACGGACGCTGGGTCCGAGATTGCGGTCCCATTCTCCTGCGAGAACTTGCCCCGAATCCTTTTGACTCGCTTCCACACCTCAGCTAAAGGGGTCTTTCCCGTTAAGTGAAGAGACATATGCCCGCCAAGAAGAGCGGCGGACGTGCTTCAAAATATACCGGAACCTAGCCCTAACCCGACGAAATTCAGCGACAGTGAAATCGTTCGGGCGGCGCTTATAGCGCATGTAGGCATAACGCTTCTTTTTGTGGGCCGTCTCACACTCGGCCGACCACCATGGGAGTGGTCGGCGTGCAAAACGGCCAGACGTCCTAGGAATAGTAGTCAGGCCCACGGCGATGAGGTTGCCGGAGAAGAACTCAACGGCCTCATCTACCGACCTGAACTCCTCGACTGAGATAGACAATTCAGTCATTCCCTGAAATTCAGGCCACCGCGCCAGCGCCAAGCACCACCGAGGTGGGCTCTCAGGCGGCAGTTGCCAAGAAAATGATATTTGAATGGGAAAGTGATCACAACCATGGAGGTCATCGACCACTCCCCAATCTTTTCGAGGAACCACCGTCTCCGAGCCATTCGCTCCACCTCGGGGCGTGGGCGAAGGAGCCGAAGCTCCTTTGTTGCTGTCCTCTTTCGGGGAACAGCTTTAGGAACCCCGAAAGATGCCCTAGCGACCATCTTCAAGGGTGTTGCCTCCTGTGAGTCTAACGACTCGGTTGAGGCGCGTGGCCGTTTCGCCTTACGGGAAACGGTCACGCTGGGGGAGCCCTGGTTTTAGCCGGGGCTGGGTTTGAACCCTTTTTGCCGCCAGCTTTACCAGGGGAGCGCCCGGGTTGGGTAGAGCCCGCAGAAGGGCTCCCGAATGGGCGCGGAAACAACCGTGCTCGTTGGCCTGGATGGGCCAGGAACAGAGGGTGCCTTTCTAACTATTGAGGCATATGACGTCCCAGGCAGAGTGGGGCCGCCAGGACCAAGTCCTTAGCCTCGCGGAATGAGAGTCGATCCTGGGCCTGAAAGGCCAGGATTTCTTTCTCAAGGAGATATGCACCACATTGCTTCGAAGAAGCAGAGTGCGGCTCACTGCAATTGACACACTTGGCCACACACGATTTGGACTTATCGTGTGCAGCCTTGGAGCAATTTACACAGACTTCGGGTGACCCCGACTTTGCACGTCTACATGAGCGATTCGTATGGCCGAAGCGGTGACAGTAATAGCATCGCGCGGCAGTGGCACGAATGCCTTCACGCGGTAGCGGTACCAACCGGCACGCACCGACTCAGGGAGCTTGTCACAGTCGAACGTGACGAAGATTGTAGGGGTGGGTCTCGAGGCCCCTCCCTGTTTTCTCATCACACATTCGACCTTGACCGCCCCATGGTCAGCCAGCTCTAGGGTGATGTCCTCAATGGAGTAGTCAACGAGTTCCCTCGCATAAACTACTCCTTTCACAAAGTTCATGATAGAGTGCGGCGTCACACTCACCGGGGTGCCATGAAGTGTCCGAAGAGCACTTATCTTGGCCGTCTCGGCGGGATTCGCCGCATTCGCCAGAAGGCTCCCGTCCGAGAAACGGGTCACCTTCGGCTCTCTACCAATTGCACTAGCTAATCCTCTCCTCTGATGGATCATGTTGCCCTTGGACAACATGCTGCCATCAGTGGAGCGAATAACGAGGAAGCGTTTGAAGCCAGCGGGCTCGAAAACGCCAGGTAACCTCTGAATGAGGGGCCCCGATGTCATCGAGGCTCCACTCTGTGCACTTTTGGTCTTAGTCACGGGGTCCGCAACCGGGGGGGGGCAGAGGGGCCGGATGTGCCGATCTTGGCTTGGTCGCTTGCCAGAGTGGCAGCAGACCCATCCGTCCCCGCAGCCCCCGCGGATTGAGAGGAGCCCCGAGTCTTCTTTGTCTTTTTGGTCTTGGTCTTTTTCTTTTTTGGAGAGGAGGGCGGGGAATGAACCCGCTTCTCACCCCAGCCGGTAGAAGCCCCTAGGCCAGATGTACTGGCCTGAGCCAGGTCTTTCTCCGAAATGGAGAAGGTTTTGGTGGTCGCAGGGGCATCATCCGGAGGAGATCCCTTCCCTCCTTGTACTGCCTGAGAATCCCCAGCCGTTTGAGGAGGACCTTGCATAGGGGTGGATTCGGGTTCGGTGCTTGGCGCCGAGCCCGGATTCCCCCCTATGGAAGGCCCTACTGTCTGAGGCTGGTTTTCCTCAAGGACCATGTCTATCACAGGAGGGGCCTCCAGTTGGCCATCCCCTCCCAGGACATCGCAGGTCCCCTTGGCAGCGGCATGAGTCTTTTGTGGGGAGGCACAGGCCTTGACCGCGGCAAGGTTTAAAATTCTTGCCAGCAGGTCTTTTGAGGGAAGCGACCGAAGGAGCCTGGCTTCCCTCTCCCCCCTAAGGACGTTTGCCCTACCGAGTCGCTTACACGAGGGGCGGTGGGCAATGGGCTGCCTGCTGGCTTTCTTGGCAGTACCCTTAGAAAGCAAAGGATGGACTGCTGCTGGAAATAGGGAGGTGCCCGAAAGCACCCCCAGAGAAGGGGGTGAGGGGGAGTCCCCTACACCCGTAGGCGTAGGAGAGGAGTAAGCCTCTTCTCCGGTTAAAGAAGTATGGAGGGTCCCCTGCGCAAGCACAAGGGGGAAGACCTCCATTTTTTCGGTGGAGCTGCCGGAGGGCGGCTCCGTTGATGTTCTTGGGGAAGTTCGGGATTGGGGTTTTTTTTTATTTTCATCATTGGGCATTGTGACCCTTTTTGTGCTACGGGACGCAATAGCTCATCACCTCTTGCAGTTGCCCGCACTGCAAGGTGCTTACAGGACTGGCAGAGCCAGGCGCCGCCATTTGGGACCACCCCTCCCGCCTGGTGGCCTGGCAGTCCATCGGCATGGCGGCTCCACCTTGAACGCGGCGTAAAATTGATAGAATGTGAAGAGGAGAGGAAAAGGGATGTGAGGAAGGTATGGGTGAGGATGAAGCAGGTTGTTAAAAAAAACACATCCCGAACCGGATCTCAGGGGTTAGGGAAAATTGTTCCCTCCCCCCTCAGCCCCGATCCGGGACGGTTGGCTTGAGAAGAAGGTCAGCATCTACCCTGTGAAATTACAGGCTCACCAGAGAAAGTTGTGGGAGAGGTTGTATGAAAAGCGACGAGGTAGGGGAGAAATACAGGCTATCTGAAGGAAGGAAGAGAGGCTAAGCTGGGGCCGGACGGGGCGCTGGATCCCGTCAGCACGGCGGCCAGGATGGCAAATCGCCGCGACCCTTACGGGGTGTTGGTGTGAAGGTGAAAGTAGCAAAGTATGAATGGTTTGCGAAAGAAGTGGAATTCCTTGGGCATATGGTGAGTGAGAATGGGTTATGAAAGTCGCAGAAGTATGTTGAGAAGGTGCGAATGTTTCCGAAACCGGTGACTGTGAGGCAACTGAAGTCGTTTCTGGGTTTGATTGAGTTTCAGCAAAAGTTTATGCATGATTGTTCGGGTGGGAGTAATTCTCTGACTAAGTGAATGGGCAAGAAGGGTAGTACGATTGTTACGTGGAATGATAAGATGAATGAAGCGTATGAGACTGAAAGAGGCAGGGGGTGAAGATGTTGAATTGCATTCAAACGCTGATGCAAGTGCAGCATTTGAATGGAGAGAATGTCAGGCGAATAATTGGGCATGTATCCAAGGCTATGAATGCGGCAGAGTGTAAGTATTCGACTGTGGAGCGAGAGTTGGCTGTGATAAGGTATTGTTTGAAAGTGTTGCATCCATTTTTGTATGGTGTGAGGTTTGTGATCAAAACAGATCACCAACCTCTTGTGTATTTGCATCGTACGGTGATAAGGTATTGTTTGAAAGTGTTGCATCCGTTTTTGTATGGTGTGAGGTTTGTGATCAAAACAGATCACCAACCTCTTGTGTATTTGCAACGTACGACTTTAGAAGATTTGAGTGATTTTGACTATGTGATTGAGTATGTGCCTGGTGAACGGAATGGAGTGGCTGATTTGATGTCAAGGTATCCTGGTACCAATCAAGAAAATGTGTGTCGAGTGAGTGATCCTGAGTATTTGCCGAAAGGGATTATGAATGGAAAGGAGAGAAAGGGTGGTGGTGATTCCTTGTTTGCAAGATTTGAAGATTGATGGAGTAGATGTGAGAGTGCCCGATAGTGTGGATTACTTAAGGAAGGAGGTAATGAGTGAAGTATTTAGGAAGCCTGAAAACATTGGTATGGCAAGGGTGCGGAACTTCATGAAAGAATTGAGAGCGATGTGTATGCAAGGGGTCCCGCCATTTCAGGAAGTGTTGATTGTAGTGAGTCGTTTGTATGGAGTGATTGTTTATGTGCACTTTGGTGGTGAGAGGCCGATTGTGTACAAAGATGAGAAGATGAAGGGTTTGAATGCTAATGTGGTGCATCGGCAGTGTTTGAGCGGTGTGCATTACATACAATTGAGTGATTGAAAAGTGTTTGTATATGAGCGAGAAGAATGATTGTCTGGATGAAGATGAGTGTGTGGTGAGTGATGCTGTGTAAGTTGATGACGGTGTGGATGTCAGTGCTGATGTTGGTGTGGTTGTTCCTTCTGTGTATTGCGAACATGGTGGACCTGATATGATGGAAGCGAGAGTGAAAGTTGGTGAAAGGTTGTTCTGTGGTTTGATTGATACTGTTGCGCAAGTGTCGTTAGTGAATGAGAGGATTCTGAGTAAGTATGATGAATTTAGATGTTGCAAGCATAAGCCTGTGAATTTACGGATAAGTGGATTGGGGAATGAAATGAGAGTGGCATGGGAACAGGTTAGTCTGAGAGTGAGTTTGGGCAGTTGTGTGAATGTGAAGCATGACTTTGTGATTCTGAAGGATGAGCAAATGCTGTGTTGTTTCTTGCTTGGTGTAGACTTTATGAGATTGAATGATTTGTCTTTGGATGCTGATAAGGATTGTCTTATGAAAGGTGAATGTGAGGTGATGAGGTTGAATGAGTGTACGAAGAATGTTGTCAAATTTTGTGGTGTGATTGAATTGGTCATGGATGATGAGAATGAGATTTTAAGTGATGGTGATATTCTAGAGATACAAGAGATGTGTCCTTTTATAAGTGAGTTGAAGAGGTTTGTGATGATGCGTGTTGATTTGAATGAATGGCCTGAGTGTTTAAGTGATTTTAAAAGGTATGCTAAAGATTTTGTTATTTGTATGGATGTTGTATATTTTGTGAGGCATATGAAGGATGGGGATGATATGTATGCACCTGTGATGTCCTTGGTTGGTATGATTGGTCTGGTGAAAGTTGCGCATGATATTTATGGGCATATGGGTAAGTATAAGTTGTGGGAGTGTATGAAGGAGCGTGTTTCATCCGTTCCTGAGAAATGTTGTGAATGATGTTGCAACTATGTGTGAAAGGTGTCAGAAGCGAAAGGTGCAAGGTGTGCAAGTAAAGCCACCAATGTTGAAAGTTGATGCGAAAGAACTGTTTGAATTAGTAGTAATTGATTGTGTGTATATAGGAAAATTAACTATCTATATTTTGTGTGCATATTTACCCCATATTTTTTTATAAATAAAGTACTGTACATACAATCTGTTTCATTTCTCCCTCGACTTCTCATGTCCGAATTAGTGTAGGAAGTGGGTTGGATCGATTTTCGGCTTGCTACAACAGCATGAGGCAGCTGGTTAGATCCTTAAATCTAGATAGAAGAAATAATGAGAGGCAAAGGAGGAGGATATTCTTAGTAAAATAAGGGATGCATAGAGGGACCCAGGAAAAGCAACAGGTTTTGCAGGGCAGGCCAAGAAATTGGTTAACTCGGTGAACTAGGCACTTGGGCTGAGAGGATATGCCACTCCTCCAGGTGTCAGGTGTAGCAATCTACCCAGGGTACCCTGCTGTAGGGGCATTTTCTGCTAAAATGTTTATAAAGAAAGGTTCATAGAGTGAAAGCAGTGGAAGTGAGAGGTGTGAAAGGTACATGGCCCGATTTAATAGACTAGTTGCAATACTTGGAACCTGCCCACCCTCCAACTTCAGAACAAGTTGGAAAAATACTCAGTCTGAAGAACTTGAACAATCTTGGAAAAGAGGGTGAGTGGTTAATCGAAAACATGGTAACAATTACCCAAGTGAAGTTTGAGATCCGCCGCTGATTGTGCGGATTCGATTGCCTTCCTTTTATGCATCTCCAGTGCCTGCTGACGGAGCAGAAGCTCCTTCTCCACAGTCGCCAGAGTGTTCTGCAAAAGTCGCTCTTTCTCTTCCAGCTTCCGCACAACTTGGTTTTGAGCATCAACTTGAGTTGTCAATGTTGTCACCTGCAAATAAGAGAATATTTGGAGGGAAAGGCAATGTACTATTTAAAAAAATTATATAGAAATATTTCAGTCACATAAGGAGTGTTTGAAAGGCACAAACAGTATACTTAAAAATTGAAGGCCTTCTCTCCTAACAAGGTGACCTCAGGATTGCAAGCAATTGTCATATTGATCTTTATGCAAATTTCACTATTTGGTCATGGAATCTCATCCATTATAATTGAAGAGCTACAAGGAGCTACAAGGAAAATAAGTACCCTAGAAGACCTTACGGTCCATACAAGGAGGGTACTTTTGGCGCAATCTTCGAAGGTGTCCGTTGGCAACCTCAAAGATCACTCGCGAGGATCTTAACGCCGATTTCGCAATACTTTATCTAGTATTAACTTGAACTGGTCAACAGAATCACTGTTGACAACTTCCGTCGGAAGTGCGTTCCAACTACCGCAGATACTGTAAGTGAAGAATTTCCCACACAGATCACGGTGGTATCGCTTCAGTTCAAGTTTAAAGCCGTGATTTCTTGTTCTTCCCTCGCTGAGCTGGAAAATATCCCCGTAGTCCAGTCTGTCGAAGCCTCAAAGTATTTTGAATACTTCGATAAGCTGACCACGTAGTCTCCGGGTCTCCAGCGAGAACATATCTAATTCCCTTAATCTATCTTCATAACTTTTATGTCTGATAGAGGGAATCAGTTTAGTTGCCCTGGCTTGCACGTGTTCAAATCTCGCGATGTCTTTTCGGAATGAAGGACTCCAAAATTGTACGCCATACTCCAGGTGCGGTCGAACGAGGGAGTTGTACAGACAAAGTACTACCTCCCTATTACGGTATCCAAACTGGCGCTTTATGTAGCCTAACATCCTTTGGGCTTTCTTCTCCACCTCAATACACTGTTTCGAGAACTTAAGGTCACTTGTGATAGTTTCACCCAAGTCCTTCTCAGTGTCGGTGGATTCAAGAGCAGTGCCCTTAAGGATACACTGAGATTGGGGATTTCTGTGGCCAATATGCATCACTTTGCATTTGTTTACGTTGAAAGGCATTTGCCACGTATTAGACCACTCCCCAATCTTCCGAAGATCTTCCTGCAGGCTTGCAAATTTGGAAATCTTGGCAACCATGTCACTGTCCATGTCATTGACATAGATGATGAATAGTAGTGATACCAGGACAGAACCTTGAGGCACCCCGCTAGTAACAGGCACCCCGCTAGTAACAGGCACCCACTCAGAAGCCTGTCCATTCACCACCACCCATTGCCGTCTGCAACTTAGCCAGTTCTTGATCCAACCGGCTACGTTTCCATCTATGCACAGCGCTCGCACTTTCCGGAGAAGGCGGCGGTGTGGTGCCTTATCAAAGGCTTTCTGAAAGTCTAAGTACACCACATCCACCGCCTTGTCCCGATCGTGCTCACTGAAGACGAAGTGGAAGAATTCCACAAGGTTCGTCAGGCATGACCGTTGCCTTCGGAAGCCGAGCTGGGAACTCCTCAGTAGCAGGTTTGACTCTAAATGCGGTCATTTTGTCCACCATGATGCTTTCCATGAGTTTACCGACTATCAAAGTCAGACTGATAGGTCGGTAGTTCGACGGTTGGCTAGGGCCTCCTTTCTTGAAGATAGGAGTCACCTCGGCCTCATGCCAGTCTCTAGGAACGCATTCAGTCCGGATTGACATGTTGAAGATTGCTCTCAGGTGTCATGACACTTGATCGCGCACTTCTTTCAACACTTTAGGTAGAAACCCATCCGGGCCAGGTGACTTATTCTCATTAGGTCAGTGATCTTTTTGATTTCTCCTTCTGTGAAGTCCATATCCTCGAGCTCCCCCCCCCTCCCCCGAGTAGGAATCCGTCGGCTGGGGGATGGGACCACACTCTTCAGTAAACACTGAAGAGAAGTAGTCATTGAGGAGGTTAGCATTTTCTGCATCTGAATGCTTTAATGTTCCCTCCTCATTCCTCAAAGGGCCAATCGTTCGACGGATTGGTTTACGGCTGTTTACATATCCAAAGAACTCCTTGGGATTCTCTTTAGTCTCGCCACTCGGAGTTCCTCAGACCGCTTAGCTGCCCTTATGCTGGACTTCACTCTCCTGGCTAGCCTCCGGTATTTGTCAAAGATTTCATAGCCTGAAATCCACTAATCTTCTAGCATTTCTATTACCTCCTGGCATATGAAAGAAAACAAGCAACTCTTTGCACAAATCCCCAATTGAATTTTCAAAGTTCTCCCAAAACATTCCTTTACACTAGCATTTTTGTCATCAGATAGACCCCATAAAACCATCAGACACATTATCATAACCACAGATCCTGGCTTAGCCATGACACTTTTCACCCGAATGCCTCTCAAAAACATAACTACCAGGACCCAAATATCATACCATGTCAGATTTCACCCCCCCACCCTCTCACAAGTTATCTCACAAATCAACATACCCTCCTGGCTGTCACCCCACTTTTCCTTTGTCACAACAAACACCACAACATTCTATTCAACAACTACTCTTGATCCAAGAAACAAGTCCACCATATATTTCATCAAGGGTCTTTTCAAACAGAGGTTGTTGAGCAAAATGCTGATCTACAGAATCTATCTCACTGACATTGACCTGCTTACTAGTTCCTAGTGGTGTTGGCATTGGGGGACAGTAGTGAGGAGATGAAGGCGATACTTTCACCTCAGTATAAGCTCAACATTCAGCTGTTGCCTCGGCAAAACTGCCTCCAATCCCCCTGCCACTAATGACTACCTCAGGGACAACCTGTGAGACAAACAAGGATGGTGGACTTTACCACATCCATTTACTCCAAACCTGGCAGCTCTCAAAACAAACACACAAGCAAAATCTTACACTTCATCACCCAACACCTGTAAATCCAGGGACATCAAACTATATCTAGGCGAATGCATCAGCTGGGCCTTTTCAGACTGTCCTGTAAACAAGGTCAAGCCGCAAACCAGTAAACGAGTTGCAAAAACTGGTCCCACTACACCACACGCTGTGATAGTTTCTGGTACGGGTATCATACACAAGAGACGTCATTTATTTGTACCACATGCACAAACTGCACAACCCTGCACACTAATCCCAACTAGCTCTCATTCCCCTACAAACCACCTTTGCCAATACCATCCTCTTCTCAAGGCCACAGATCTATAAACCACCCAACATAACCCCATGAACTCCACAAAGCAGACCAGACAGACATTCCTACAACTAAACAAATGGTATATCCAAGATAGTGAGCTCAAAAATTTCTCATCAAATGCAGCATACATCTGGCCATCATACAAGATTCAAAGCTACCACACTAATTGAAAATTAGGCAAGATAGAGTGAAAAGACATAAGTGGAAAATGTATCACATAAATCTAGGATGGCATCCCTTACACCAATACTTCAGTAGTCCCCCACCGTGTAAATCCAAACTTGCCTGAGCAAGGACCCACATAATAAACTTCAGTTTCAATAAACCTGTAAATACCTCCCCTGGCATCATGACCGACCAATGCACAGGAGCACCTCTCATCTCATCAAGATGCCTTTGTTGTGGGTGACTGAAATCCTCACTAGAATCCTGGCTAGAATCACCAAAATAGAAACACAAGAACCCGAAGGATCACAGAGCATCCTGAATACCTATGATGATGCCAGCTAAGGTCCATCACTTGGCCATCTATCTAGATTAACTCCAACGAAACAGGCTTCTTTCTTCCTGAGATTGACCACTCCATATACAATGACTGGACCTAAGTATTTGCACAACTCTATTTGTGATATATTTTGAAAAGTTTGAGATCTGGTTTGGGGTAAAGAGTACACGTAGTTCAGAGAACATATATTTAACAATATTTAAGCATAACACAAAAATATATTGACAACCAGAAAATCAACTAAACAAAAAAATGTATGGGACAAAAGTATTTGGCCAAAATTAATATCATGTTAAATCATTGTTAGTTTATCACACAATTTGAGTATCTTGATTTAAACACGTCTTATAAAGCTGAAAGAAACTTCCAGAAGCAAATGTAATGCAAACAAACTACGATCGGCACAATCATTACCTCTCCAAAGTTTGTTGAAGGTGGATGCTCAGTGAATACAATGCTGAAAGTCAAAGAAATACCCAAAGCTATTCGAAAGCAAATAGTTGGACTTCGTAATGAAGGATTAACCTATAGGCAAATTGCTGAAAATGTTAAGGTTCCATACTTTTCGGACAAAACAAAGCTCATCATGTTTGTAGGAAAGCAGGGACTGCCTATGATCCCAAGAACACCATCCCTACCATCAAGCATGGAGGAGGCAACATCATGGTGTGGGGCTGTTTTACTGTACATGGTGTAGAGGAACTCCATATCATTGATGGAAACATGGATAGTTCCATGTACAGGCAGATACTGGAGTAGAAGCCCATTCGAAAATTTGTGGTGATTATTCAAAACTACTGTGCACAAAAGGAGTCCAAAGAACCTTGCTGATTTGAGGATCATCTGCATACAAGAATGGAAGAAGATACCACAAACGGATTTTCAAAAGTTAGTTTCCAGTTACAATAATCGTCTCCATGCTGTAATTGCAAATAAAGGTCACACCACTAAATACTAGACTTGTTTTTTGTTTTGGCCAAATACTTTTGTCCCATACATTGTTTTATTTAGTATATTTTCTGGTTGTCAATATATTTTTGTATGTTCTGCTTAAATATTCTGTTAAATATATGTTCTCTGAACTACGTCTACTCTTTACCCCAAACCAGATCTGAACTTTTCAAAATACATCACAAATAGAGTTGTGCAAATACTTAGGTCCAGTCACTGTACATATTGGCATGTGAATATTTGTTGCTGTGATTGGTTCCTAGTTGTAGTTTTACCAGTCTAAGAGACAACATAGTCAGTTGTCGAAATAAAGCGTAGGCAATGCTCATTCAAATGGCGGTGTATTCGTGAGTGTGCCCAATTCAAAGAGTACAAAAAATAAGTTGAAGCCATCGCAGCAGTGTGGAGTAGGTCCATGAGAACAGTCACGGCACAATGACATGCAGTTTTAAGTTCCCATCAGCCATCTCCCATCTTCTTTGCCCTGATTCTTGCCATGTAGTCAGTGTGAGGAAGAGCCAAAAGATGGTTTGATAATCCCAGCCTCACTGACGCTTTGGCACGCTCATCAGCACACTCATTCCACAGGTCCAGGAACTCAGCAGAAGATAATCATGACATCCACTTGGCTTGTGGCAACCGTGGCTTCATGGATATCACAAACCATGGGGTGTGGAGATTCCAATGCCCTGAGGACCTCAAGGCCCATTATGAGTCGCTATAGATGAGTATCCGGTCTCCAAACCAGGCACAACACTTCTCTCTTATACTGAGTGGTATATTGCAACCAGCTCGGCTGTGAAGACAGAGACAGTGACTGGTAGAGCCCTGCTAACTTCAGACAAAGGGGATACGGTGTGGAAACCAACCCCCCCCCTAAAGCGTGACACAAAATGTCCTCCAAAGAGGCAAACAGAATATTCCCAGTGCTATGAAAGATTTGGAGCAGAGGTGTGACAAAAAATAATCAAAGGTGGTACCCTCCAGGGTGGCATGCTGGGAAGAACCAAAGGAACCACTGGCCCAAGAGCTATACCGACCTCTCCAGTTTCCTAGCCCTAACCCAGAGAGCTTAGGGTATAACTGGCGTCTCTCAGCGGCATAGGCACCGTCAAGTTGGCTGCGGATGCAGTGAGAGCCATTGGCAAATGAGGGAGGCAGCAGCCTCACGCATAATGCACAGTATATAGTCTAGAGCAAGTGCCATTTCTCCAGCATCAAAAAGTAGGTTATTAATAGGGACATGCAGACGGCACCATTCACCAGGCGGAGATAGGTGTGGTGAATCGAGTCCAGCTTCCACAATATATGCTAAGCTGAGGATGTATAAAACTCACATCCATAGTCAAACATCAATAGAAAAGCAAGGTAGTAGCTCTATCACACTCCAGGTGCTGAATGTCACAGAATGAACAATGTCTATGGAGCGGGTACAAGACACACTAAGGCTGCAAATATGAGCATCCCAACTGAGGCATCAGACAAAAATAAGACCAAAGAAAGAGTACGAATCCAGCACTTCCAAGGAAACCCAGTTTAGGAACAAGTCAGGGTCGAGCTGTGGATGGTGGCAGATGTGCACCACCTGTGCGTTTCGGTATAATGAGAGATGCAGTTAAATGCTTGTTGAGTGACTCACCGAGATAAAAAGGTCATCCACAAAGAGACTAGCGAGAACATCTTTCAGCAGCACCGAGGTGATATCGTCGATGCTCAGGGCAAAGAGTGTGACACTGAAGACACTTCACCGTGGGCAGAGCTGTAGCAATGTCTAGTGCCCCCCCCCCCCACATACACACAAATCAACATTGTAGGGCCTCCATAATATATCATATTTACAAGTAGTGCCAGGCATGACAAATACTATTCTCAGCAGTCCAAATGCTGCCGAATACTTACAGAAAATATGTATTTAAAAATTTTATATTTGCATTAATAAAATGAGAAAATTTGAACACAGTGCCCCCTCCCAGAAGGGGGGGGGGGCAGTTGCTATGGCTTTAAATGTGGGACACCCTCTTCCTGCTCAATTGACAAGAGGGATTCCCCCCGCCCCCAACACGTAAATGGAATCAACAATATCGCAAAAACTCAGAAATAAGGATTGGGAGGCGTCCCATTGATACCATCATATGGAGTCTTTATGATGCCGTATCACGATGCAGTATCAGTCTCTTTCTCCAGATTGAAAAACACTGTGTAGGTAGTGCTGTATACTAAGGAAGGCCTCACAGATGCCATTTTCAAGGCAGAGCAGAGCAGCTGACATGGAGTTGAACTTGTGGAAGCTACACTCTGTGGAAGGTGACCTCTGCTCTCCAGGAAAAAGGCTAATCTAACTTTTACGAAATTTCTCTAATCAATATGCATACTAGGGTGATGACTTTTTGACTTTTTTTATCAAAAATTATTTCCTGTAGCACGAATGAAGGAACTTTTGCCTATTAATGACAAAAATTACTTTTATTCCATTGAAATATTGAAAAAGGTCATGCACAAACCACTTTGAAATGTAATATAGGCCATATTATATATGTTAACAATATTTATATTAAATATATAAGTCAGCAAACAGACTTGTGCAATAATTTATGTACCATAGAATTGTATAGAACTTTCCAGAAAATCATCACTTCATCGCTTGGGCGATTTCTGCAGAGTTCCATAATTTTTTTCAGCCATTTCACGTGCGGTATATAAGCGAGATGTTTAAAGCGGGTAGTTACTAGTTCAGTTTTAACGGCGTTGTTATCATTATTGCCTTATTATAATTGTTGTGTATTCTCCAGCGTTTATTGTAAAGAGATCCTGGTATTATTCGGTAAGCTACATTTAACTCTCTCACTAATTATATAATATAATAGCATATAATATTTTATTAGTGTCTGCCTTCTTATTTTTTATAATTTTAATTTGCTTGTTTTTTAATAAAATATATAAAAGCTCAATAACAGTTTCTTTAATTTGTTACCTATTTAATATTTAGGTATATTTTCTATTTCAGTTGCTGAGTACAAAACATGTCGTTCAAGAAGAGCTTTTTTAACACGGAGAAGAACAAGAAAACCTGGACAAATAACTTAGTCCAGTTTCAAGCACCATCAAGAAGGGGCAACATGGCAGTTTATGAAGCACCCTTAAGTGAACAGAGTCGCATGCCCCTGAAAATCCACGTCATTGGACGCTTAAAATTTCTTGAATCCACGGTCAAAGAATGGGGGGAGAGGATCGGCCTAATTATTGTGGAGCCATTTGTGCAAAACTAGAAAACCTTCTGAAAGACTATGAGTACTGTAGAAAGAAACAAAACTTTAATTCTTTGAATGAACTGTTTGACATGACCAAGGTGAAAGGCAACTGGTTGTGCAAAGAAGATGAGAACCTCTATAAACAGCAAATTATGACCAAAGGCCAAGTTGGTTATTCCACTGGTAAACCTGCTAGTGCCAAGACCATCCACCCATCCAAGCGAAAGAAGGCAATGGAAGCGACTGTGTCCCCACTTTGCAGCTCAGCACCACCTGATTGTTCCGAAACTAGCACGGACTCATCCAATAAAAGCGAAGACATTTCTTGGGAGGATGAGAATGCAGCATCAATGAGAAAAAGGAAGCATAACCTAACAGGCTTAGCAAGACTCCTTGCTACAAGCTCAAAGCTGTCGTCCCACAGAGCAGCAAAGGTATGTCGCCAGCTTTCTGGTGAGGGCATTGAAATCCCAACCCCATGTCAGTCAGCAATCCACAAAGCTAGCTGCTCCGGTGAAGAAGCACTTGGTGAGCACGCTTCATATGGAAAAGTGGAGCTTACACTTTGACGGCAAATGCATTGAAGACTTTGAATATCAGGTTGTGGTCCTCAAGAATGAAGCGAAAGAAATAAAGTTGGCTGCGCTCAAATTGAAGGATTGGAAAGCTGTAACAATTGCAAAAGGGCTCCAGGGTATGTTAGAGGAGTTCAACCTGTGGGGATCAATTGTTATGCTTGTTGCCCACAAAACAAGCGTGAATACCGGCAAAAAGACAGGCGTTGTTGTTCGACTGCAGCAAATGTTCGAAGATAAAGGTCACCCCAAACCCAAGTTCATCAGTTGCCAGTACCATGTCCTGGATCGGATTCTTCGCGTCGTCATGGACAATGAGCTCCATGGGTTGACTAAATCACCAAATATAGAGTACTTCTTTGTGCAGGATTTGATGAGCAATTATGATAAATTGAAAGCAGCCTTGAGCAATGGTAAAACTGAGATTAAGGAAACAGGCGGCTGGAGAGATGACATGAAGTTTCTCTATCACCTCACGCGTGTCTTCCATCACTTCACTGAGATGAATGAGGTCCCCTTTGTAAAGTTTCAAAAGATCCCAAACATCAGCAATGCACGTTGGAACTCTCGTGCCATTCTAGCCCTTCTTGCGTTCATTCTGATGCCTGATGCCCGGAGCAGGCTGCATAAAATCTGTTCATTCATTTCTTACTCATGGGCTGACCATTGGTTCAGCATCCACTTGTTCCGCGCTGAAGATTTTTATGAACTATCTGCAGCTCTGAATGAATGCCCAACAAGTCTCAAATGCTTGAAAACCCACTGGAAAACAGATGAATCTCCAATCAATATTGCCCAAAGCAACCAGTGTTGTGAGCGTGCGGTCAAAGTTATGCAAGACTTGCACGGGTCCTGCCGCAACAAGGACAACCTATCACTGAGATTCATCCTGTCCAATGACATTATTGTAACTAATTTACTTCCTTGTGTGTTTGATGACCCTATATAATGTTATATATATGTGACTCATAAGCTTGTGTTCAATCTTGTATATGCTGCCAGTGACTTCAAAAACTGGACAAATAAAATTTTTAAAATCATTTTGTGTGTGAAGTTTTTTATCAAATCACCTTGAAAGTAAGATTTTATATAATCTTTAATTAAAGCTCATCAAATTATGACACAGGGATATGAAGTTGTAAAAAAGTCATCACCCTAATGCACACACAGGAGGTTAGAGAGATTGGTTGGAAACCAGCCTGGGTAGAGTGATCTGTCCCAGGCTTGCAAAAAGAGAGCACACAAGCCATTCGCCATGAATCTGGGAGGATACCCATGTCCAGATTCTGTTGAACAAATCTAAGAGAAATGCTATGCATCTCTCATCTAGGTGTTGCAACTAGGTGTTGGGGCAGTGTCTGCAGAATGTAACTCACTTAATGTAAACTTGTCATTGAAGGGTTCTCAGTCTCTGGAGGTAAATGTGACCAGATCATACAAAGTATTAACCCTTTGCACACGGCGTTGTGTCACACCGGCAGTGAGCGTAATACGGTTTCATACATCATTTAAAAAAATTTATAATGGAAAAGTTAGCAAATTACAACGTATTATTGTTAATAATATATATTTACCTTAAAATTAATAGCCCCATAGTTACATATTTAAACTTACCTTTAATTAGCTTCATCAGGCTGACAAGGTAATATAGACCAATATAAGTTGATCTCACTATATTTACATTAGCCCGGATAAAAATATAATGCAAGAAATGTATATATGTCATCATCATTCACATCTTTCCTCTTTAGATTATTTACTACTCTTTTGTATCAGGATTCTCTTCAAAGAAATTGTTTGCCCTGTCATTTATGCACCTTACTAAATAGGCTATAACATCATCAGTTATAAACTTTTTAAAACAATCTAAAACACTACTATTATCATTACAATTTAGTGCCGGATTTACACCACTGAAATTACGCACTATCTCGGGAATAGGGTTAGGCCTATAATCAATGAAAACATCAGCAGTTCTTTTCCAAGAGTCACATAGGATAGCACTGTCATCTTGATGCCCAGACAAATAAAAAACATCACTCTCATAACTATCTATTGTTTCATTATCACTTTCCATGGGTTCATAATCACCATCACTATTATTTGAATCACTAACAGACATTGTAACTATAAATAAACAAACAGGAAATAAAGTACTGAAATGCCACAATTAAAAACCATTGATCACAATACTTTGGGACATTTTCAACTCCTCCCCCCTCTTTTCTGATTGGTTGATTTCAGTGGCAAACTTATGACTGACGCACATTTGTCATCGGAGGCAAGGGGTTAATACACAGGATAAACAGTCTTACTTACTTGAGTTGCAGCCTGAAAGATGATCGACGGCGTCAACATAAACAAACCTTTTCCAAAACAATAACTACTGAGTGGCGCCGGTAAACTTCAATCCTCACTGCTTCCCAACACCTTAATCACCGTTGGAGCAAATCAGGACCTCCTAGCCAACCTCAAGATCTGCCATAATGATACAACCTAACGACCAATGGGCTTTTCGCAACCTGCTGGCTAACTGGTGTGGTTTCTTGCTTCTCAGCTTGGCCAGAGCGCTCATTTCAGCATTGTAAAACCACAACATTCTTTGCTGTTCTTTTCTATGACTAAACGCCCCCTTGATCTTAAGATCATTACTCAGGCACTAAAACTAAATCTATTATTAATTACCAACTTGAGAATAACCTTTAGCACTAACTTAAAACCTTAAGACTAAGAGAACAAAATTAAGGGACACTTAAGCAACAGTCTTCCATCGAGAGAGGGGATCCCCTTACTCTCTGGAAATATCGCAGTTCACCATTATCTGCATTGTTTCCTTCTTCAACATCCTCAGCTTGTGGTGGCTCTTCACTTTCCTCTGCATCTTCAGGGGACGTATGATCCTTCATGCTCCAAACTCCTCTTGTTCTCCTCATTTCTTTGTACACCTTTGTGCGGATGGACTGCTTTACGCACATCAAGAATATGTCTTGGCATAACATCTATCAACACATTATTTTCAGAGTTAATTCCCATAACTATTCCTTTTTGCCAATGGGACATACAATGAGCATGCGCAAGTTTCATCCAAACTTCCTCTCCCAGGCTTACAGGCGAAACTTCTCCTTCCCCAACCTTAGGTGGCACTGCTGCAGGGCGTTTCCAAATGTATCGGAATATCGATTTCTGGGGCACTGATTGTCCATCTTGTCCAGACCTAGGGGACATATTATACCCAAAGTCAGCCTCCAACGGGCTAATAACACCTCGTTCTGCCATCGCCTCAATCGTTCTATGATTCCTCTCTACTATCCCATTGCTGCCTGGTCAATATGCTGCTCTGAAAAAACGGTGAACATTCCACATGCTGAGAAGCCTTTCCAGTGACTATGACCGGAAAACTGTAGCATTGTCCATCAAAAGCTCGTCTACTGAACCCCTCTCTAAAAACAAGTTATTCACTACTGAAGTTATACACTCAACATATTCCCTCTTAAGCTCTTTCCAGATGGTAAATCTTCCTGGTCCACAATCTATGATGGGATATATGCCACGTGTCTATAGTGGCCGACATCTACGGCTAGCCTCTTCCAACTATCCAGTAGCCCAAGCTCTCCCCTGTGATGGACCACAGGAGCAGAGGCCATCATTTGGCACCTCTCCCAACTTCTCCTCCCCTCCTGCACCACACTTCTGGTTACCATGGAATCTATCTTCCTGGCTAAAAACAATGAATGGTCTTCTCCTACATGGTACATATCATGAATCTCTTTCAGGTCAACTGCCGCTGCACATATGGTTGAATCTCTCCTCATGGAATCTTATTCTTTGATTGTCAGCCACCCTTTCTTCACTCTAGTTAAGGCATCAGCTTTATTCTTGAATGTTGGGACAAGGGTAACTACTATCCTTAGGTTAAACTCTTCACTCAGATAATTCAGAATGGCCAGGCGTCTCTTGATTATCATTTCTGCAGCCCCTTTCGTCAGATTCTCTTCTCTTCTGTCAGAGCAGCTTTCACCCATCCATGCACTGTTGCGGAATCCGTCATCAGGTTAATCTCTCTCAAGCCCCATCTCAATGCTAAATTAATCACTTTCAAAATTTCCTACAACTCTGCTACATTTATATGATTATAATCGCTTTCCTTCCTTAGCCAGGCAGCATCCTCTACTGCACATCCGTTGATCTCGAGTAACACTAAGAGCAATACTACTAGCATCGCACCACACAACACCAGAGGCTTTCTTCCGAACATACCAGCCCCCTTTTACTGGGTCTGTCTTTCTGACTTCTTCTATCATATGCATTGTATCCTCTCCTACAAAGTCATCCAACCTTGTTCCCTTCACTGTTCTCTTAATATAGCTACAAGCAACTTGCAGCCATCCACTATCGGGACAAAAAAAAATGAGCTCACCTTTCTCTTTCCTATGAAGCTTGGGTCCCGTGTTGCTCCTCCATCCAGAGGCTCTGGCAGCTTTGTAACCAGACCAAACCTATTTAGATGGCTAACTAATTCTTTAGCAGACACCCAGGTCTCATCCATAAAGATGTCATCAACGTATGAGCTTGTGGCTTCAAGATTTTTTCCATGACGCGTGATGAACAGTTTAACCCAAAGCCCAACCGCATCAAGCGAAACGTTCCACCTTTATACTTGACTAGTTGATATTTCCATAATTCATTTGCAGATAAGTGAATTTAAGATCAACAACGAGTCACATCTCCCTCCACCTGCCTCCACTCACACATAACCTCACTGCACACATCAGTCAGCTCTCCTCTGGTGCGACTACATATGCATTCAAGTCTTGATAATTCAAAACAGAAGGTAGGTCTACTTTTCTCTTAGTTGGCTGCTCAACTGCCATTAGCGGCAGAAGCCCACTTTCAACCTCCTCCCTCCAAGGTATAAGGATACCTTCATCTATCCAGCACTCTACCTCTTCTCTTTTCTTCTGAATCAACTGTTTTATCGTAGCAAGAGATTGAATTCTTAACACAGGTGGCTTATCTAATTTCCAGTACCATTTCACAGTCCAATACCTGCCATCAAATCTCGCTGTAAAATCCTTATCTTCAATGAAACACTCACTGCCTTTCTCTCCATAGCTTCTTTCTTCTTCTACAGTAACTGCCAAACAATGACCCCCTTCAAATCTCTCGGTCCCATTATTGATGGTGACGCCCCCATCCGTTCAACAAGGTCCATTCCCATCACACCCATTTACAATTTCATCAATCACTACTACTTTCACTTCCAGGTGCATCCCACCAAACACCAGCTCAATCTAAGATTCACCTTTCCATTTGACTTCTCTCATGTCAACTGCAAACATAAGACTCTCTCACAGCAGTCCACCAGCCCAAACTTCACCACTGTAGATGAACACACTGTGTCAACCAATGCATGCACCACTGCTCCCCTTAACAATACCTCAACAACTGGTAGTACATTTGGCGCCTTTATTCTGTTGAGGGGGTAGCAGCTAGCGCAACAGCCCCTTTGCCACATTCACAATGTAGGGAGGAAGAACCTGCACCTCTCAGAGTGGTGCTGACACTAAGGTCGGGCGAGGATTGAGAGGGAGAGGCATAGTCCGAAATGCTGATGAAGAACTGTTGAAAACTTTGGAAAGCTTGCCAATACATGGTAATTTCTGAAACTTTTAACCCCTGAAGAAAAAAGAAGGGGTTATATCCAGCCTTCGCTGCTACCACTTAAACCATCTCAATCTTTTTTACTTTTCAGGGGTCCACACCTTGGGTGCGTTACAGAAGGGTGTTCTCAACCTAGGACAGCGACACTCAACGACCAGAAATTGCCCAACTGGACAGCCAAAGAGGTAGGGCAAAAAGGTAGATATCCTTAAAATGTAATAATCATCGACAGTACGACCAGGATCTAAAGATCGGTTGAGGCAAATCCCGAGATGAGACCCGAGACATGTAGTTGGTCTGGCAGTCAACAAGGCATTATTAAGCCCACCCGCCACAAGCAGTACAGCCTTTTGCACCCGAGAACGGCCAGAGGGAGGTAGTCAGGGAAGCGGTTATTAAGGCAAAACCGATATACTCATCATTCGCGCCCCAACACCCAAGTCGTCTCAAGGACTGGTCTCTTGAAAACTGCAGGAGTTAAAGGGCGTTGTTTATAGAGGTTCCAAAGACTCTCTTCTGACAAGGAATGAGGTTGCTGGCCATATCTTTAAGCCTAGAGAGAGGGTTGAAGGGATGTTTGTAGAGAAAAACAGATGGTGAGAGGGAGCGAGTAGGAAGTGTACCAACAACTTCCCCAGGCTCTTTCATTGAGTGGGCATCCCTAATTAACAGTTTGTCCGGGAGAGAACGGCTCCTCAGGGTACCAGGTGTAGAGAGACAAAAAATTGAGGAAATAGTGGTAATGTAATAAAAAAAAAGTAGTGCTGAGATTGAGCGAGGGATAAGTACACCAATAACTTACCCAGGCCCAATCAGAGTATGAATCAACTCTGTGACAGGACTTCACTCCTAATTTTCGTTCAGGCTGAGAGGGTGCAACTCCTCCAGGTACCAAGTGTAACAGGCTAAATAGGGTACCCCCCTGCGACGGGCCCTCATCAAGATAATTCTTCGAGATAGGAAATAACTTGGCTGTTTGGGGACATCAGTTGGGCAGGAAGTTCCTCCTCTCCTTTTGAGTCCTCGGGAAGCCTGTGCAGCCCGAGGAGAAAATTGCACAGGGAGGGACTCAGATTCAGTGTCTGGTACCGAGCTAAGGTCCCCCCCTTCCTTCCCCATGGAAGACCGTGTCATCTGAGGCAGGGTCGCCTCCGGCATCATCTCCACCTCAGAAGGGTACTCCAATTGGCCATCCCATCCCCGAGAAGTCAGGTATGAGGACCGGAGACATGGGTCTATGGCCCATCAAGAAGGTCAGTGGGGCGGGGATGCCGGCTCCCATTTTTTTTATTTTTTTTTATTTAAGGGGCTATCTGGCGACTGCCGACTTAGGCATAAGTTGCCGTAAACAAACAGCCTAGTCTAGGCTACTTTAAAAAAATGAACAGAAAACAACAATAAAAAGAAATAACAATAACAATAACAAAGCAATAAAAAACAAAAACAACAACAATTGAACCTGGTTAAATGAAAGGGAGAAGGCCGACCTCCCCTAAAAAGTCATTAAGTGCACCAGTCGATGTGCACGCACTCATCTCGAGTACAAGGGACAGGCGGTAGCGACCCCGCCCATCCCGGTACTGGGACAGGTATCGTGCGCGAAGATCACCCAGACTGGGACATTCGACAAGAATGTGCCGAACAGTCTGGGGGACGACGCAGTCGTTGCAATAGGGTGCAGGCGAGCACTCCACCAAATAGCAAAGCGTCACACGAGTGTGCCCGATTCGGAGACGACAGAAAGGCCCCGAGCCGTGGCGGCATTGGGGGATAGGTCCATGGGAACAGTCGCGGCGAAATGGCACGCAACTTTAAGTTCCCTTCGACCGTCTCCCATCTTCTTTGCCAAGCAGTCCGAAGAGCTGCCCGTATTCCTGCCATGTAGTCAGTGTGAGGAAGAGCGAAACGCTGGTTCGGTCGAAAAGTCCTCGCGGACTCTTTGGCGCGCTCATTCCCCGCAATTCCTACATGTCCAGGAACCCAGCAGAAGATAATCTCGATATCTGCCCGGCTCGTCAAAACCGTGGCGTCACGGATTTTGCAAACCAGGGGATGCGGAGATTCGAATGCCCCGAGAGCAATCAGGGCGATTTGTGAGTCGATATAGATCACAATCCGGTCTCCGAACAGGGCACGTCGCGTAATCTCCCGTACCGAGTGCTGTATTGCCACCAGTTCGGCCGTGAAGACAGACGCAGCGCCTGGTAGAGCCCCGCTGACTTCAAACAGAGGGGATACGGCGTGGAAGCCGACCCCCTCTTGGGACTTGGAGCCATCCGTATACACTGGCACGGTACCAGCGTGACACGATGTGTGCTCCAAAAGGGTCGAACGCAATACTCCCGGCGCAGTACAAGCCTTGGGAGCAGAGGCGTGGCGACAAATAGCCAAATGTGGTACCCTCCAGGGTGGCGTCCTGGGCAGAACCAGGGGCGCCACCGGCCCGAGAGCTATAGCTAGCTAGCTCTGGAAGGAGTTTCCTGGCCCTAAACCCAAAGGGCTTAGGGTATGACTGGCGTCTCTCGGCGGCATAGGCACCATCGAGATCAGCTGCGGATGCAGTGAGAGCTGTTGGCGACTGAGGGAGGCGCCGGGCTCGCGCATACAGGCGAGTGATGCACTGCACGCGGCGCAGAGCGAGTGGCATCTACCCAGCATCGACCAACAGGCTCTCAATGGGGGAAGTGCGGAAGGCACCGGTCGAAAGGCGAAGGCCGGTGTGGTGGATCGAATCCACCTTCCGTAATAAACGCTCGGCTGCGGATGCATAAAACTCGCATCCGTAGTCGAGCTTCGAGCGAACAAAGGATCGATAAAAAAGTAAGGCGGTAGCCCTATCAGCGCCCCAAGCGCTGAACGTCACGGAACGGAGAATGTCCATGGCGCGGGTACAAGAGACCCTAAGGCTGCGAATATGAGCCTCCCAGGTGAGGCGTCGGTCGAATACAAGACCAAGGAAACGGTGCGACTCAACCACATCCAGGCGCACTCCATTAAGAAACAAATCTGGGTCGGGGTGAAGCCGTGGATGGCGGCAGAAGTGCACCACCTTAGTCTTGGCCAAAGAAAACCGAAACCTGTGCGCTTCGGCATAGCGAGAGACGCGGTTCAATGCCTGTTGGAGTCGACGCTCCAGAGTTGGCATCTGGGCCGCGCCAAAAGAGATCGAAAGGTCGTCCACGTAGAGCGTAGCGAGAACATCTTCCGGCAGCACAGAGGTGATGCCGTTGATGCTCAGGACAAAGAGTGTGACACTGAGGACACTTCCCTGCGGGACACCCTCTTCCTGCTCCTTTGGGCCGAAGAGGGCTCCCCCCACCCGTACGCGGAATCGACGATCTCGCAAAAATTCAGATATAAAGATTGGGAGGCGTCCCCTCGCCCCCATCGTGTGGAGAGTCTCCATGATACCGTATCACCATGCGGTATCATAGGCCTTCTCCAGATCAAAAAACACCGTGGCGTAGTGCTGTCTACGAAGGAAAGCCTCGCAGACGGCATTTTCCAGTCGGAGCAGAGCATCCGACGTGGAGTGGAACTTACGGAAGCCGCAATGTGCAGAAGACAGATGGCCTCCGCTGTCAGGAAATAGGCTAATCTAACATTTACCAATTTCTCCATCAACTTGTACACGCAAGAGGTTAGAGAGATTGGGCGGAAACCGGTCGGAGTAGAGTGATCTCTCCCCGGTTTGCGAAAGACGAGCACAGTAGCGATTCGCCAGGAGTCTGGGAGAAGACCTTCCACCCAGATCCTGTTGAACAAATCTAACAGAAAGGCCATGCCTCGCTCACCCAGGTGTCGAAGCATGGCGTACGGGACATCGTCCGGACCATGGGCGGTGTCCGCGCACGAAGCGAGTGCGGAACGCAACTCCCTCACAGTAAACTTGTCGTTGAAGGGTTCTCAGCCTCTGGAGGTAAAGTCCAGCCAGCGGCCTTCCGCGGCATCACGACGTGCATTGAATGCTGGCGGAGCAGCATCCCGGCTAGAGAAGGCGGAAAAAGCGGTCGCTAAGGATTCCGCCACGGACGCGGGGTCCGAGATTGCGGTCCCATTCTCCTGGAGAACGGGAGGGGGGTCCTGCGAGAACTTGCCCCGAATCCTTTTGACTCGCTTCCACACCTCAGCTAAAGGGGTCTTCCCGTTAAGTGAAGACACGTATGCCCGCCAAGAAGAGCGGCGGGCGTGCTTCCAAATATACCGGAACCTAGCCCTAGCCCGACGAAATTCAGCGACAGTGAAATCGTTCGGGCGGCGCTTATAGCGCATGTAGGCATAACGCTTCTGTTTGAGGGCCGTCTCACACTCGGCCGACCACCATGGGAGTGGTCGGCGTGCAAAACGGCCAGACGTCCTAGGAATAGTAGTCAGGCCCACGGCGATGAGGTTGCCGGAGAAGAACTCAACGGCCTCATCTACCGACCTAAACTCCTCGACTGAGATAGAGAATTCAGTCATTTCCTGAAATGCAGGCCACCGCGCCGGCGCCAAGCACCACCGAGGTGGTCTCTCAGGCGGCAGTTGCCCTGAAAATGATATTTGAATGGGAAAGTGATCACTACCATGGAGGTCATCGACCACCCCCCAATCAAAATCAGGCTGTGCATCCGAAGAGCACAAAGATAGGTCAAGGCAAGAAAATGAAGCGGTTCTTGGACAGTGATGCGTAAACTCATCCACGTTTAGGACACCCATCTCAAGCTCTTCGATCAGATCGGCAAGGACTTGTCCCCTGGGATTTATGGAGTAATCTCCCCAGAGAGGATGCCTGCCGTTCAGATCTCCAAGCAAGAGATAGGGCCTCGGCAACCATGCCACGACGCGGCAGAAGTCCCCCGCGTCGAAGTCAGCTGACGGTGGAATGTACGCAGAAATGATAGTATACCTCCTATCCAGATGCAGCTGCACAGCCACTGCCTGAAAGGAGGTATCTAAAGAGAAAGGAAGAACGGAGACATCATGCCGGGTGTAAACCGCGGTGGTGGGGTCGCAAGACCCTTATACCCCGGGAGGGAGGGCAGGGGGCACGCTCTAGCATGGTACCCTGCAAAAAGATAGCTAACGGGGAACGGGACGGGACGGGACGAGACGAGCCTCCGCAGCTCCGTTGGCCCGGAGTCCATGGCAATTCCATTTTAGGAAAAAGCCCTCCAGGCCTATCTAGGAGACGCGGGGGCAGTCCTCAAACAGAAGACCCTCACGGAAATGGCCGTACGCTTCCCGAAGGCAGAACCCCGGGAGCTGTTGGCTGGACAAAGGGCTAATGGCGCTGTCGCCTTAGAGGACTTATTGGGGGAGGTTGGGCTCGCCCTGTGAGTCTTTTCCTCCCTCCGCCTCGAAACCTTAGGCGGGCGTTGCAGCTTCGGAGGGAGGGGGGGGGGGGGCTCTTTTCGAGGAACCACCGTTTCCGAACTATTCGCTCCACCACTAGGCGTGGGCGAAGGAGCCGAAGCTGCTTTGTTGCCGTCCTCCTTTCGGGGAACAGCTTTAGAAACCCCGGAAGATAGCCTGGCGACCAACTTCAGGGGTGTTGCCTCCTGTGAGTAACGACTCGGTGGAGGCGCGTGGCCGTTTCGACTTACGGGAAAAGGTCACGCTGGGGAAGCCCTGGTTTTAGCCGGGGATGGGTATGAACTCTTTTTGCCGCCAGCTTTACCAAGGGAGCGCCTGGGTTGAGTAGAGCCCACAGAAGGGCTCCGAATGAGCGCGGAAACAACCGTGCTCGTTGGCCTGGATGGGCCAGGAGCAGAGGGTGCCTTTCTAACTACTGAGGCATATGACGTCCCAGGCAGAGCCGGGTGCGCCATGACCAAGTCCTTAGCCTCGCGGAATGAGAGTCTGTCCGGGGCCTGAACGGCCAGGATTTCCTTCTCAAGGAGATATGCACCACATTGCTTCGAAGAAGCAGGGTGCGGCTCTCCGCAATTGACACACTTGGCCACACACGATTTGGACTTATCGTGTGCGACCTTGGAGCAATTTACACATACTTCGGGTGACCCCGACTTTGCACGTCTACATGAGCGATTCGTATTGCCGAAGCGGTGACAGTAATAGCACCGCCGCGGCAGTGGCACGAATGCCTTCACGCGGTAGCGGTACCAACCGGCACGCACCGACCCAGGGAGCTTGTCACAGTCGAACGTGACGAAGAGTGTAGGGGTGGGTCTCGAGGCCCCTCCCTGTTTTCTCATCACACGTTGGACCTTGACCGCCCCATGGTCGCCCAGCTCTAGGGTGATGTCCTCAATGGAGTAGTCAACGAGTTCCCTCGCATAAACTACTCCTTTCACAAAGTTCATGGTAGAGTGCGGCGTCACAACCAATTGCACTAGCTAATCCTCTCCTCTCATGGATCATGTTGCCCTTGGCCAAAATGGTGCCATCAGTGGAGCGAATAACGAGGAAGCGTTTGAAGCCAGCGGGATCGAAAACGCCAGGTAACCTCTGAATGAGGGGCCCCGATGTCATCGAGGCTCCGCCCTGTGCACTCTTGGTCTTATTCAGGGGCTCCGCACAAGGTGGGGGGCAGAGAGGCCGGATGTGCCGATCTTGGCTTGGTCGCCTACCAAAGTGGCAGCAGACCCATCCCTCCCCGCAGCCCCCGCGGATGGAGAGGAGCCCCGAGTCTTCTTTGTCTTCCTAGTCTTTTTCTTTTTTGGAGAGGAGGGCGGGGAATGAACCCGCTTCTCACCTCCGCCGGCAGAAGCCCCCATGCCAGATGGGCCGGCCTCAGCCAGGTCCCTCTCCGAAATGGAGAAGTTCCTGGTTGTCGTGGGGGCACCTGTCGGAGGAGATCCCTCCCCTCCTTGTGCTGCCTCGGAGCCCTCAGCCGTTTGAGGAGGACCTTGCCCGGATTCCCCCCCATGGAAGGCCCTACCGTCTGAGGCTGGGTCTCCTCAAGGACCATGTCTATCACGGGAGGGGCCTCCAGTTGGCCATCCCCTCCCAGGACATCGCAGGTCCCCTTGGCAGCGTCAAGACTCATTTGTGGGGTTTGTGGGGAGGCACAAGCCTTAACCCCGGCAAGGTTTAATATCCTTGCCAGCAGGTCTTTTGAGGGAAGCGACCGAAGGGGCCTGGCTTTCCTCTCCCCCCTAAGGGGGTTTGCCCTACCGAGCCGCTTCGATGTGGAGCGGCTGGCTAAGGGCTGCCTGCTGGCTTTGGTGGCAGTCCCCTTGGAAAGAATAGAGGGGACTGCCGCTGGTAAAAGGGAGGTGCCCGTAAGCACCTCCAGAGAAGGGGGTGAGGGGGAGTCCCCTTCACCCGTAGGCATAGGAGAGGAGTAAGCCTCCTCTCCGGTTGAAGAGATATGGAGGGTCCCCTGCGCAAGCACAGGGGGGGGGCACCTCCATTTTTTGCTGGAGCTGCCCGAGGGCGGCTCCATCGCTGTTATAGGGGAAGTTGGGGGTTGGTTTTTTGTTTGTTTTACATACATGGGCATGGTGACCCTCTTTTTAATACGGGACGCAATAGCTCATCAGCTCTCGCAGTTGCCCGCACTGCGAGAGGTGCTTACAAGCCCGGCAGAGCCAGGCGCCGCCATTCGGGACCACCCCTCCCGCCTGGTGGCCTGGCAGTCCATCGGCATGGCGGCTCCACCTTGGACACGGCGTAAAATTGATAGAATATGAAGAGGAGAGGAAAGGGGATGTGAGAAAGGTATGGGTGGGGATGAAGCAGGTTGTTAAAAAAACCCATCCCGAACCGGAGCTCAGGGGTTAGGGAACAATGTCCCCTCCCCCCTCAGCCCCGATGCGGGGTGGTTGGCTTGAGAAGAAGGTCAGCATCTACCCTGTGAAATTAGAGGCTGACCAGAGAAAGTTGTGGGAGAGGTATGAAAAGCGACGAGGTAGGGGAGAAATCGGGCTATCTGAAGGAAGGAAGAGAGGCTAAGCTGGGGCCGGACGGAGCGCTGGATCCCGTCAGCACGGCGGCCAGGATGGCAAATCGCCGCGCCCCTTACGGGGATGCCGGCTCCCATTAACGTGACAAACCTCGGATCGACGAGGTGACTTGGCAATGCCCAGGGGACGGCACCGCCTCTTACCCCTCTAAGGCAGTTGAGGTGGTTCACCTGCCCCAATTGGAGATGTGTGAGGAGAACTGACGCGGCGCGTACTTTGCCCCTGAGACAGCACAGAGAGGGCAGGCACAGAGGTGGAACTACCCGAGGAAGGCTCCAAAAGGGACAGAAGTGAAGCTCCTCTATCGGTCGAGGTTGGCGATTGTTTTGTTTATTATTATTAAAGACGCGCATCTGGCCCGGCCGATAGAGTTAGGGCGATCAGTATAGACCATCACTCCTACTCCATCAGAGCGGGTGATAATCCGGCTTAATGACAGGCCAAGAGGTCGGGGTCGCCACACCCAACATCCAATGGAAGAGGAGCCAGATCTGTAGTCCAAGACGGGCAGTATAAGAAGTGGCCAATGAAAGGAGAAGATGTAGTAGTGGAAATGGCGCATAAAACGACTAGGGGAATGCACCAGCTTTCCCTAGACCTAGGGTGGTTTCTTCTGTGTCGGGTCTATCCTTGCAGGCACTGAGGCCAGGTGGACATACTTCTCCTCCATGTAAAAAAAAAAAGTGGGTACCTCTCTGCATCGCACTGGAAATGGGTTAACAGAGACAGCATGTTCTGTGATTCGCTATAGAGGAATATATAGGAAACGTTCCCATAGAATAAGAAACATCCAGACTATGACCATTTACACATAGGGAAGGGGGGAGGCCGAACAAGAATAAGGCTGGTATAGTAACAATGTATGTGAGTTGGAAACGGTGAAAAGAGTCGGCAGCTGACATTTACTTGTAACTAAAGGCATGCCTATAAAAGAAGGGATTGTCGACAGTGCCATTACCTGTTCCTGTAAATTATCCCTTTCTTCATTCGCTAACTTATTAATTTGGTTCGATTTTATCCTTTCGGACATTAGCTTAAAATTGGCGTTGTCTTTCTCTCTCAATTGCTGAATGAGACGAACATTTTGGTCCTGAGTTTCTTCAAACGCTTGTCCAGTAACCTCCATTTCATTGAGAAGAGCTTCCTCCTCCTGCAAAGAGAACTTTCACTTCCGTTGCGATTGCATCTCAATCTAATACATCTAAGTGAACACACACCTATCTCATAGACAAAGAAATATTTCAAGTGGATTGTATGGTAATAATTTAAGATTTAAAAACAACAAAGCCATTTCATCAGAAAAATGAAAGGCTATGGCTGGTGGGTTCAAGAAAGGTGATAAACCTTTGGATAGTGTGAAGAGTTTAGGATGGAACGAAGGGATACATTCTAGTGAAGGATGGCCAGGGTAGTGTGATATATAGGAGTGAGGCCAGGGTGTGTGATGCTGCCATCGCTGTTGGAAGTAAGAAAGAATACTGTGGTTGGGCATGTGTGGAAAAGGAGACTATGACCGGATAGGGGGCAGAAGGCCTGGAAAGTGTTGTTCTTGTGCGCGCAATACGCAATGACGGTAGTGGACGGAGATTTCGTGGGCCCCGTCGACTACTGCCGGTCGTGGTAGTAATGCGAGCCAACCACACTTTATGGGATAAACGGTTATGATGATGAGTGCTGAGGGTAAGCACAAATAGGAATGACATCAGTGGGTGTAAGATTAAGGATGGATGGTATAGAATGAGCTCTATGTTGGTCTAATAGTGTTTGTGTGCTCCGGTGAGAGGGATTTGGAAATGTTGATGGAGCATTTGGCAGTGTGTGTTCGGAGGGATCTATGGTGATAGTGCTTGGGAGTGAAGTAAAGATGGGTTGAGGTATCATATTATAGTCTATTGTCCGACACTTAAACAAGTGCGATGTTTTAAGTACTCATGTGTGAAAAGGGTTTGAATGGTAGGAAAATCTCGGGAGCGATCAGAGCGTTAAAGAGTGATGAGGGTTTGAGTGTGGATCGTGCCAGGAAGCTGCATGAGAGTATGCTGGTGTATGGGAGTGAGACTATCGGATGGAAGGAAAGATCAAGAGTGAAGGGAGTCCAACTTGGGGGAAATATTGGCTATGGGAAAGGTAGATAAGTAGGGCTTTTACCAGATGCTTTTTATTTCTCAGATGTGACTTGGTGATTAACCACGGGTATCTACCATGCGTGGCAGCGGCCGTGAAGGCGACCCGAATTGGGGCTCCATCTGGTGACAGTGACTAACCACGCCGTTTCTACCTTCCACCTACAGCCTATCTCAGCACCCAAGACCCTAGAATCTGGACGTGCCCCCGCCCCTCCCTTTTTGTTCCTCGTAGTTGTCAGTACTACATGGGTGATCATGCTTTCTCTATAGTTGCCCCTACAATGTGGAATAATGCGCTCCGTGGTGTATGCTCCGCTCCACTCCTCCCATCGAGCACCTACTATTGTAGTTGGAGTCGAAAGTGGTGTTTCCACTCATCCAGGCCACAGCCTGAGTGTGGATAAAGTGTGAAGAACAAATGGGGCAAAAACTATATATGGTATGGGGAAAGGTGTGAATGAGGTTTTGACTGAAAATGTGCTGATGTGGTAGTTGCAGGTAAAGCGAACTAGAGCGAGTGTGATGGTGTGTGAAAAGTTGGGAGATGATGCAAACAAAAAAATTGCTACTAGATTAAGTGAAAAAGTGTTGGAAGAAAAATGAGAAAAGAAGATCAACAAGTGAATTAGCTGTGCATGGAGAGGGTTTGTGATGGGTGGTGCTTTGGAGTTAAAAGATTAAATGGTTAAAGGTGCCTTGGTGCACACTACACAGTGATCGCGCCAGGGAACTTCAGCCTGAGGATGAGCCCTTACTGGGCGTGATGCTACACCACCCCATTGATTGCTATGAAGCACCAAAAAGGATGGGAAGCTTTATTCTTAATAGAGCATAAAGGGCTGAGAACGAATGGGGACCTTAAGTAGCGTTGATGCACACCTGTCCCAGGGTGGAAAAGTGTTTAATGAAGATATAGACAGATGAATGAAAAAGAATATTGGTGAAGTGAGGGTTGGAAATATTTTCAAATCCTACAATATTTTGACCGATAGGGAAGAGTTGGTGATAGAAGAATAGGAAGGTCATCCCCACTGAAAAGAATAATGCTGAATAAAGTGTTTGAGGGAGAAAAAGATGTTCCAACTGAACAGGCATTGGTAATAGTGAATCCCTAACATAATGAAATACCTAATCCATGATTGCCTTTATTACTTCCGAGAGGAAAAGGTCATGGTCGAGCCGGGATCTATAGCAGACGTGTATGAAAGGGTAGCTTCTGATTCAATCCACCACACTTTTCCATAATATGTCATGCCAATACACTTATGTATGTACATTAAACTACAAGTGTGACAATCCAGGAACATGAGCAACACTTGCAAACTCTCCGCAAGGAGTCTGAACCATGGACGAGAGACAAACCTGTTTTTGAGCTGCGACTTGCCTCTGCAGAGAGTGCACAGACTCCTCCAACGTTTTAATCTTACGAATCGCCTCCTCGTCCGCCAATTTCTTTCTCTCCTCACGTTTACTTTCTTGAAGTTTCTTTACCTTTTAATAGAAGATGAACAAATTTTATTTATTTTTTTTAATGTTAAGATCCCAACAATGGTAAAAACCAACGAGGGGATAGCCACTGCAACACCTAAAAACTAGTCAATTTTCCCTCTTATTACCTTACAAAAGGTAGTGAGGAACAAATATAAAAATTATCAGCAGCGACCACTTTCCCACAAAGCAATATGGGCAAGATCACATGCAGTACTGGGAGAATCCTAAAGCATTTTGCAGTACATATTATGGATTTTTTTTAATAGGCCCATTATCCGGCGACTGACACCAAGGGCATAGGTCACTGTAATTAACTTTAGCCTATTATTAGGACATATTAAAAACAAAATGAGACAATAAACACATTAAACAAAAAACAAATTTAAGGAGTCAGGCTCGGTGGTGGGGGGAGGGGGATGGCAGGCAACTAAGCTCGGTAAAAGGACACTGACCTGGAATAATGCCTGCACAAATCCCCTTTTCCTGTAAGTGCTAGCAATAACCATCAACTGCTTTTCTACAAGATGTGGTTGGCATGCTTCAACAACATTACCAGTATGACTGAACAGTTACAAAACTTTGAGATGAACAGTTTTCCAAGTCAGTGAACCATATCTGGGCTTAGTCAACCTTTTATGACATTTGGTCTTCCTGCCCCCCAAATACCAAAAAATATGCAGTTATGAAGTAGAAAAAAAAGTACACAAAAGTAATATTGTGGTATCTCCATCTCAACCTACAATGATCTGGCTGCTAACACGAGTCTTGGATGGTAAAACGCAATGGGAGCATCTCCCCCAGAACATTTTTGTATGTGTGTAAAGAAACTGGGAAAATTATGGGAAATGAAAATCAGTGGAAGATAATTATTATTATACTTAAAAAGGCCAACTAACACCAAGGTGATGGTGTTCTTACACCCTAACAGGGGGGGAGGGAAGCCAACGAGTGTGCATTCATGCCCATCATGGCTGAGATCTATGAAGTATTAAAGATAGGTGAAGCAAAGATAATGGAAGATATATAGCCGCCAGGCACTGGGGCGAGGAGGGAGTGCCGTTCCTTCCAGTTTCAGTTGCAGCAGGTGCATTAGTTCCCTGCCACACCACCCACCCCCTTACGGAGAATAGAAGACAGAAGAAAGAAAAAGAGAGTGGGAAATCTAAGGTGCATTTTTTTTTTTTTTTTTTTTTTAGAGCTCATCTGCCGACTGCCTACATGGGCATTAGTCGCCGTATTAAAACTGGCCTAGTTCTAGGCTACTTTAAAATAAAATTAAAGAAACTAAAAAAAACACCCCAAATGGGGGAAAGGAAGCAGGCTCCTGCGTCGGGGGGAGGTCCCCCCGTCCGTCCCCGTGGCTCTAGCGAATGGAGAGGAGCACGAGTCTTTTTGGTCTTTTTTTTCTTTTCTTTTTAGGAGAGGAGGGCAGGGAATGAACCCCTTTCACCCCTCCGCTGGCAGGAGCCCCTAGGCCAGATCCTTCTCTGAAATAGAGGATCTTGGCTATTACATGGGCACCAGCTGGGGGAGGAGATCCCTCCTCTCTTTGTAAAGCCTCGAGGGCACGAGCCGTATGATGAGGACCTTGCACAGGGGCGAACTCTGGTTCAGCGCTTGGCACCGTGCCCAGGTGCGACCACATGGAAGGTCCTACTATCTTGGGCTGGGTCACCTCAGAATCCAAGTCCATCTCGGGGGGAAAGGTTCTCCATGTCCCCCTCCCTACCCCCAATGACATCACGGATCGCATTCGAGGCTTTTTTTTTACCTTTTAATGCCGGCGAACTGGTATCCGTCGGGAAAGAGAGGGGGCAGGTACACTGACCCCCTGCAAACTAGTAGCACACGCCAGCAGGACATTAAGAGGCACAGGCTGATGGGTCCTGCCATCTCTTGCTCCCCTAATGGGATTGGCCCTATCGAGCCGCCCCTACCAGGACATGTCAATTAGTCAATTATGGGACACCTACCTGCTTTCTTGGCAGTCCCCTTGGAAAGCAAAGGGAAGAATGCCGCTAGAAAAAGTGAGTCACCCAAGGACGACTCGAGATGTTGAGGGGAAGTCCCCTACACTCATATGCATAGGAGAGGAGTAAACCTCCTCTCCGGTCGAAGAGGTTTAGAGGGTCACCTGTGAAAGCACAGGAAGGGGGATTTCCGGTGGACCCACCCGAGGGCGGCTCTGACAATGTTACCGGGGAAGTAGATAAGTTTTTTTTGTTTTGTTTTTTTATCATCATCGGGCATGGTGACCCTATAGTTTTTACAGGATGCAAAGGTTCATCACCCCCACGGAGTAGCCCGCGCTGCGAGGGGTGAACACGGGGACGGCAAAATCAGCTGCCGCCATTTGATGCCACTCCTCCGGCCTAGTGACCTGGCAGCCCTTCAGCATGGTAGATACACCTTAGGCACAGCATAAAAATTGATAGACAGTGAAAGGAGAAAGAAAGGGTATGTAAGGAAGGTGTGGGTGGGGATGAAGCAGATTGTTAAAAAGCCACCCTCCCAAACTGGAGCTCAGGGGTAAGAGGGCATTGTCCCCTCAGCCCCGATCTGGGTTGGTTGGGTGAGGTGAAGTTGGTCAGCATCTACCCTGTGAAATTAGAGGCCAACCAGAGAAAGTTGTGGGAGAGGTTGTATGGAAAGTGAGGAAGCAGGGTAACAAGACAGGGTGTCAGAAAGAAGAGACTAAGCTGGTGCCGGACGGGGTACTGAGTCTCATCACCACGGCGGCCAAGAAAGCAAATCGCCGCGCCCCTTACAGGGTATGGATGAAGCATTGGTCTTGGCCTGATCGCTTGCTGAAATGGACAGACCAGTCCATCCCTGGAGACACTGCGGAGGGAGAAGAATGAACCCACTTCTCTGCCTCAGCCAGATCTTCAAGCAAGAGAAGATCTTGGCTGGCAAAGGGGCACCGGGTGGGGAAGGTGGGTCCCTCCTTTTCTAGAGTTTTCAATGGCTTGTGCCGGCTGACAAGAGTTTTCTAGAGGGCTGGACTCAGGTTCTGTGTTTGGTACCGAGCCAAGGTTCAGCCCCTTGGAAAACTGTGCCATCAGAGATTGGTTCAATTCTATGACCATCTACAGCTGAGGAGGCAACTCCAACTGGCCATACCGCCCCCCACTGAAGGTGTCATGTATCCCGACCAGGGACTCGTAGGGCCTATGGCCCATCACTGGGGCCAGCATGCTGACCTGCATTGGTAAGGGAGAACAGTCAAGCCAGCTCCCTATGCGACGAGGCAAGGGGCTTACTCCTCTAGGGGGGTTGTGGCGGGTCACCTGACTCCAACTCGAGAGGCGGGGAGCAAAGCAGCGTGTCCTCTGTCTTGTTGTGTTCTCAGCGGGCCTCTGGCAAAGCTAAGTGGGACATGCAGCAAGTGGAGAGTCGCCCGGAGGCAACTCTGCAAAAGGGGGTAAGGGGGGGAAACACCCCAACCCTTCAAAATGGAGGGGGAGAAGCGCCGTCTTCACTACAAGTTTTGGAGGGGTTCCTGAGAAAGCACACAGGGGGCGGGGGGAAGACCAACTCCATCACAGAGGTGGAGCTGCTCAGGGGCAGCTCTAAAGATGGCAAAGAGGAAACCCCTTTGCAACATTCAGAAGGAGGGAGGGACGCCACTTATCTGTAGAGTGGTGAGGTATGTTAGTTTATCGTCCGCCCCAACACCAAGGTCGGGCAAGGATTGAGAAAGAGGGGCGTAGTCAGAAATTTTGATGCTCTTGTAAACTCTTTAAAGCCTCCTAACACAGGGTAATTTCCTGGCTATATCCCGCCTATCCAGTCTCTAAGTTTCAGACTTTTCATGGGTCTGCCAGGGATGGGGGGGAAGCATTAAAGAATGGTGTTCGCACGCAGAGTAGGACAGCGACACACACCAACCAGAAGGTGCCCAATGGCTGGTCCCATCAGATTCACACACTACAAGCACAACGTTACACCTTTGCAAATCTCAATTTCACCAACATAATTCTTGAGCTCACATGCCACCACTCACTTAGAAGTATGACCACACCCTCTCTACCCCCATCACCATGATTTACACCTAACTGCAGTTCATTCACACACAACTCTTCATTACCTTTCATGCCAATCTCGCAGGCGAACACTAACTGTAGCCTCACTCTTTTAAACATTCATTACCCTCCCACATTATTATTAGCCCCACCTGACCATTTCCTTTGGAAGGGTTCCCAACCGGATAATGAAACCAACAAAAAGATCAATATAACAATCAGTGAGAAGCCTGTGGGCCTCAGGGCCCTGTCTTGGTTGGGGCTGAGGGGTAAGGAAGAGCAATAGTACAGAGTACTATGTATTGCCACAACCAGCAAGCAATGAGAATCCTTTCGTACCTAAATGGATTGGAAACCCCTTCGGTGGGTTTAATAGACTGAGAAGTGATGTGTTGTGTATGAATAAAAATAAAAGAGGGGTGTTGTATTTGCTTGTGTACATGATGAAATTTATGGGTGAAGCTATCTGTAACATTTCTCCCCATTCATCAACTGGCAAAAATATCACTTTTCAAAATGTGTTAAAAAAAAATGATGACAAAAACAAACCTGAGACTTCAACTCTTCAACTTCCTGCCTTGCCTTCTTTTCTGCTGCCATTAACTGCACCTTATCCCTCTGTTCCTTCCCCACTCCTTGTGCTTTATACATATCAAGGAGTAATTTCAGCTCTCTGGATTCAGCATGTGCCTTCCTAAAGAGAAATGGGAAGGAAATGGCAGATTTAAGTGGGTGGCAGCCACCATTTGATGATTTTTTTTTTAAAGGGTAGCTCACTTGGTACAGGCCTGCAGGGGCATAGTGCCCAAAATTACCAATCGTTCATATATTTTAGCTTACAGATAGGCTAATTAAGTTAAAACAACCAAATTAAAGCAACAAAAAAATAACAAAAAGAAACTAGAAAAACATGCACATTAAAGTACCAGTGGGACCTGAGACTGAATCCAAAGCCCCCCCCCACCCAATTAGAAACAATGGAGGAAGCCCACCTCCTCCCAGTTGACAAATATTCAGGCCACAACAGTCAGGCTGAATGGAAACACTGCTGTCCATATTGAATAAAGTTATTCAACACAATGGGCCATTAGTCGTTGGATGGGAGTCTCCATTTTGGTCGGCTATGGGGCAGCTACCATATGCAGTATCAAATTGTAATTTGGATTCCAAATTAAACTAAGTCTGCACTGAGATAGGCATCAGCGGGTGCATGGCAAGAATGAATTTCCCCAATTTGGCTGCTATTCATTAAAGGGCTCTTTTTGGTAGAGCATAATGACACTAATTGATGCAATGCGCTCCTTTATTGCTAATATATGGCAGCAGGTTTCTTTCCAAAATACACAAGATACCTTTCATTATCAAATGCTTACCACATTTAACTATCATCTGGTTTCCTGCAGCCAGGAGACATGAAGCACCATCATCATCATGAACTACCTTCCCTCAAAGTGAGGTCAATGCAAATCAATGCCACTAAAAAATTATCCCCAAGATTATATACTTTAACAAGCACAAAGCCACTCATATTTTATCGCACACCAAATTACCTACCCCTTCAGAGTGATGGGGTTATATGTTGTAGCATCTCATCCAGTCAAGATTCGCCCCCTGGGAAGAGGGGCCAAAATACACGCCCCCCCCCCCTAAATCCATATATACACATTATCATCAACTTGCTCCTTACTCAACCCTTTCTCTCAAAAACAAACATTCACATAATCAATCCCTTTTTTTATGCGCCCTATACACCCTTCTCCCAACCTAATGCACTAATATCTCTTCAGGAGTCTAATTCCATCCATACTTCTGACAGATCTCTGTCACACAATAAAAATCTTATTCATTTCTCACTATCTACCCTTCAGACACCAAACAGACCAGTCAGGTAGTCCATTTGCATTGTTCTTACTCAAGATCTTTTTTTCCCCTCCCTCCATACCAACTCAAGATCTTTCTTTCCCCTCCCTCCATACCAAAGTCTCACTCCCATACACCAATTTTGGCAGAAGCATACTCTCATGCATTTTCCTGGCACATTCCACACTCAAACAATTAGAATTCACTAACTCTGATCACCCTTGAGACTTTATTGCCACTTAAAACCTGATGGTTGCAATTTGCTTCATCTGTACCACAATTATCATTCATGATGCAACAAAGATATTTAAAACTTCACAATTGTTCAAGAATACTACCACACACTTGAATATGACACCCCATCCCATTCTCATCACCAAAATACCATTACTTTATTTTTTTTCTGCCCTTGTAGCACCTTTCATACCCTATCAAATGTTTTGATCAACATTTCCAACATCCTCATCACCCTCAGCCACCAGAACATCTACTTATACCACCAAAGAATGAATCCCTGTCCATTCATCATCACTCATTACCAATCATAATTCTCTCAATACTCCAGTCATAAAGATATTAAACCGCATATTGCAGCATCACACAGCCTTGTCATATCCCCACCACACAATGGCAAAACACTCACTCCTGCTATTGTTCACACAAACACATACATTACTTCAGGCATAAATACTCTTCACAGCACCTGTCAATCATAATCCTTGTCCAGATCAATGAACACAGCATACACTACATTTTACATCCCTTGTTTTCTCAGCAAGGTGTTTGAAAGCAAATAGTTGATACACACACCTTTCCCACTCTAAACTCTTGCTCATCTCCTAATCAACCCTGCAGTTATCCTTCTTATACATGGAGGATCTGCAACTCTCTCTCTCTCTTCTAGACATTTTCATTTCCTATATCCTCACCACTTTCTCTCCTTAGAAGCTTTTTAAAAAATGCCCTTTTTGGCTTTTGCCTTAACTTTAAAAACCCCCAGTTTTTATGTATATCTGTGCTGAAAGAACAGGTTGGCAACAAATGTTACAGCATTTTTTTTAAAGCGCTCATTTGACAACTGCCACTAAGTGCATAAGTTGCTGCATTTAAAATTTCAGTCTTAGTACTAGGCTAATGGGTAGAACCAGAGGCGCCATTAACCAGAGCTACACCAAGCTCTCAAAGGAATTTCCTAGCCCTAAACCCAAAGGGGTTAGGGTATGACTGACAGTTATCAATGGCATACGCACCATCGAAGTCAGCCATTGATGGAGAGAACCATTGGTAACTTAAGGGAAAAATCAAGCCTGTGCATACAAGGACATAATGCAATATGCAATGGCAGAGAGTGAGTGGCATCTCACCACCATCGACAAGTAGGGTCTCAATGGGGAACGTGTAGAAAGCAATGGTCAGGAAATGGAACTGATGTGGTGGATCAAGTTCAGCTTATGCAAAACACACAAGGCTGCAGATGCAGAAAACTCGTCCGTATTCCAGCTTCGAAAGAACAAAGGAGCAGTAGCAAAGTAAGGCAGTAAGTAGCCCTATCAATACCCTAAGTGTTGAACATTACAGAATGAAGAAGGTCCATGGTGGGGGCATAAGAGCTCTAAGGTTGTGAGGCGTCGATCAAAAACAAGATAACCACTTCCAGTCAAGCCCTGTTTAGGAACAAGTCCAGCTTAGGTAGGAGGCATGAATGGCAGCAGAAATGTACCACTTTAGTCTTGCCAAAGAAAAAGATGAAAAATGAGCAGAGGCACTGTGGGTGCAGTAAGCGAGAGGGGGCATTCTACGTGAAGTGTACACACCCTCCTGACACCTTGGTCACAGAATCGCATGAAATTTACATCATTTGTTGGTTATGATGAATAAAGTTCACATACTAAGTATGAGGCCTATCTGGTCATTGTGGTCATATTTATAGCCCGATCAATTTTTGGTCAAACTGATTGATCCAAAACCTTTGAGAGGTCATAACTTTGGCCAGAATTAACCAATCTGAACAATTTTAGTATGAAAATGTTCAGGAGAAATAGATCTTTTAAATGAGTGGAAGAACGATGTTTCTATGACAATTTTTGACATGATGACCTTTTTGTGAACTCTTTGACCTTTAACCCGGGCCAAAGTGCAACTCAGATCCCAATTATTTTTCTAAAGTTACCTCTTTCTATCCTACATAGATCCAGAAAAAATAAGAATGGGATCTCCATGGGTTTAGAATCTATGGGCAATTATGTAACACTGGGTATACCTACTAAAAGTATTATTGACCCAGAAATTATGGTGGAACTCACTCAGTATGTGTATGTACAATACATGAAAATGTATTGTACATTAATGTGAGAACCCTTGGATCGATGAGATGCCTTGGCAATGCCAGGGGATGACACCAGTTCTTAACCCTCTAATGGAGTTGACATGGTTTAGCTGCCCCCATCGTGTGGGCCGAGAACTGATGCAGTGCATCCTTTGCCTCACTGTGTTCTGGCGGGCCCCTGAGAAAGCAAAAAGGACCAGCCTCAAGTGGGGAATCGCTTGTTAGTAACTCTCCAAAAGTAGGTACCTGGGAGGCTCCCCTCTACTAAGAGGGATGCCTGAAAAAGTATACAGGGGCCTGCCACTAGACTAGAGACACCTGAAGTCAACTCTGCATAAGGAGATAAGGGAAGAAACCCCAAAACCAGTATCTATTGAGAGGAGGAAACACCCTCTCCCCTAGGGTAGACTTTTAGGGGCACCTGAGATAGCACAAGGGGAATGCACCTCCTTAGAAAAAGCGGAGCTACCCAAGGGCGGCTCAAATAGAGGGGAAGCTTCTCTATCCATTTAGCAAACTAGATGGAGCACAGAGGAGGGGAGAGATGCACTGCTTTTATCGTTGCTTGTGTTTATCAGGTTTGGGGGGAGGTGGTAGAAATAGAGAATTTGCCAGGACAAAAACAAACCTGACTTCATCTGTGAATATACTATTTAGTTGGTTTTCATCGGTGAAGGAACCAGAAACCTAAGAAATGTACCCGGAGTCTGGTTTTCAGTAACCACTGCGGATGACCGTTGGTGTAGACAATGGGCCGACTCTAAACAATAGTCGGTGTGTAGGCGTGGACGTGGGCACTGTGCTCTATGTAGATAGGTCACGGATATACCCGAATAGGGATTAACCTATGTGGAGCATGCAGGATGTATCCTGGTGGGTCATTTTCCCTTACCTCATCCCTTCTTGGTTCAAGCCTGAACACCAACTGCAAAAATCCATCCACTCTTGGCAGCCCCCCCCCCCCCAAGTGGGCATGGGATGGGATGGGTTGATAGCTGCCAATATTCTGTTACAATTACTGGTGGGTGGGGGAAAACCAGGGAGAGTCAGAGAATTAGGCCTTCCTGCGATGAGTTACAAACCTGGGTCCAACTGAATGAGATCAGCTTAATCTAGTTGAATCAAATGCATTGCGAGAGAGGAGAGGTGTTAGCAGAAGGCAGAGAGGAAGCTAGCTGGGGCTGGACGGGGCACTGAGTCCCATCAGCATGGCAGTCAGGTAAACACATCGCCATGCCCCTTATCGGGGCCAAGTGCACCAGAAGTTCCAATTGTAAGTTTGCTCATTCTGTCAACTATATTTTGATTCATCCATCACTCGTCTCAAGTCATTCTAGGAACGACCTGTGCATTAGCAGCATTGCATATAACAATTGTAGGAACAAAACTTCAGTTGCACAGATTTCCAGGCCAGCATTTTCTAACCTGACTTAGTTATCTTTTCAGGACATCATAAGACAGTATGTGTATTCCTGCCCTACATCCAGGTAAAACCAAGCAAAATCGGAAAAAAATAAAATGCAGGAAACAATTTACTGAGAAAATGAAAGATGAAATTAACAACAGAAAAAATGCCAAAAATGAAGACTGCAAAAGCTAAAATACTAGGGCCAGAAGAAAATTCAGAATTCTGAGAAACCAGAAGGGTGTAAGGAATCCTGTCTGTAATCTAAGAATAAAAAGCACAAATAACCAGAGCACCACTTTTAAGTCAGGGAACATGCCCTCCCCCCACTCCCATTAAAGGAAAAAAAAGGTGTCTCAAGGGCGGTAGGGATCCCACGGGCATGAAATACAATATTTATAGGATGCTGGGAAAATTTTGCCCCAAATGCAGAATTATGTAAAATTGATTGAGTACCCTGAGGCAAAATTCAGGTAATTCTTTATAATATGGGGAGGGGGCCACCCCCATAATGTCAGATGCCCATCATATGCAACAAAATAGGGGTACACTCATATCTGAAATAAGCGCAAACCCTGGACTGGGTACTAAGTTCTGCATATAATAATGTGTTTGATGGTTTGATGGAGTAGATTGGAGTACTCTTAAGTCAGACCTGGCTTAAAGGATTCCATGAAAATTCCACCCGCACATTTTTTTAAAATTAATTGAAGATGAAATAGTTATTTCTTCTCCAATTGTTACTTGTAAAGCATTAAAACCGTTTGTGTGTGGCCTTGACATTCAGTGTTGTGAAAAGGCAAGAAAAAAGTCCCAACCAAACCAATCTTGTTTTTACTGATTCTCAAGCTGTCTGGACAAGCGCCTTTAAAAGGATACAGCGTGTACTGGGTTTTCCCCACGTACCCCTCAAGAAGTGTATACTGTGCTGTTAGCATGTGATTGAATGTGGTGCACTTCCATTGTGTTTGTGTGTATAAATTGCTGAGCGTATGAGTTGAGAAGCCAATGTTCTAAATATGATATTGATTTTTTTTTTTAATGTTTGGGTGAAATCTTCGTGAGTGGAATTTACTGTGTGGTCTTTGTGGTCGGAATTTTGTTGAAAGGCTTAAAGTGCCTTCCTTAATCTCTCTCTTGTCCCTCCAAATCTTATCCTATGGCACTGACCCACGCCAACAACCTACCTTTAGGACAGGGTATTGCTGCTACCATTTTCACAACTTACTTCAGCTCTATTTTCAGATTTTTTATAATTTCATTTTCTTTGGAGTCTTTTGCTGCCTGTTGGTTGCCAGCTGCTTTCACACCTTCCTTCCCCTCTCCTTTGATTTCTTTCCTCACTTCTTTTTTGATTTTCTCATCCTTTTTATCTCCATCTTCACCTCCCTGAATCAATAAAATAAAGTGAAACAAAATAAGGAGGAAACGCAAGTACTCCAATATCAAATTAACATATGCCCAAAATAAGTAGAGGGGAGAGTGCATAATCATTACATCATTTTTTTTTTTTTTACACACCATCCACAAATTTAGCGAAAAAAAAACATACCTTTCCTTCTTCTTCATTATCCTCTTTCTTCATTTCCCCTCCCTCCCCTTTGCCCTCTTCAGGACCGTGCCCTGACCCAGTGTGAGGATCAGTGGATGTTAGAGTTACTGCTGCTGCCGAGTCACAAGATTCACTCCCTTCTTCCTTGATTACCTGTTAAGGAAAGCATCCTTTTCTAGGGTAAATGTTTTTCAAGACATTTAAATAATAAAGTGATTCAACACACTTCTCCCATATTTAAAGTCAAAGGCAGTAAACTCTAGATTCTTCCACACAAAGTATTAGCCAAGTGGAAACTGCTTCCATGGTTAACGAAGTTAAGCCACATTGTGGGTGGTTAGTTGATTGATGGAGTCCTGATTTGGATAGACCACAGCAACTGCCATATTATGTAGATACCCATGGTTTGGAATCTGCATTAATCAGTAGGCCCACACAGAAATTGCCTTCTACCCCTTGTAAACTTTCTCTACACTTGCTACACAACTTGCGCTCTGGGAGGGCTAACAGCCCGGAAGGGCACATTATAAATACCTATTATTATTATTATTATCCTAACTGAGTGGAGTTCAGTGGTAAAGAGTCCTGCCATCTAAAAAAAAAAACTAAATGAATTATTTTTTTATTTAATACTGTGAAGTAAGGAGTGCATAAACAAAGACAAAGTAGAAGAAAAGTTGCTGCTGCTAGAGTGCTAAGGGATGCAAGCAAAAATCCAAATGATTTGGAAAGAAATATAAAATACAGACCATTTGTTAAACATACATCCTCTTCAATCTCTTTAATGCTGCCACACTCCCTTCTTTCCTATGACCTTTTCTCTATGTGAAACCAATTATAATGCACTCCACTCAACCATTGCAAGTGCAGTCTACACCCATCAGTCACAATGTAATCTTTGTACATTATCAGTTTTTCACACCCATAAAGGATACACAACTACCCCATACAATATACTGACCACAATCAAGACATCTTGGAAGGGCAAAACTCCAGGCATACACAATGCTTACAATGCCTTCAACTCCTCCATATAGTTTTGTACTCTCTGTACACCAATCATATCAAGCCTCGTACACACTTCTCATCACATCCTTCCTTAATCACCCACTGTCTCAGTAACCAGCTTTCAACCCATCCATTTTGAAATCTTGCATACTATACACCTTTCAAACAATGAATCACTTCCACATTTACTATCACTGACTTTCATCATCACTTTAGACAATGGAAAATGTGACCAAGTCAGCCAAACCATTCCTTTCACTGGGCACATATTCAATTACAATCAAAATTACTTGTATCTTTAGACATTCTTGCAATCTTTATGTAAACCAACTTTATTTGCTGAAAAAATATAATAATGCCTAGTGATGTCTTTATAACAGATTTCACAGCATATAAAAATGCTTACAACCTTATAGCTGCTAGCTCTCTCTCAATTGTTAAATACTTTACTCTGCTGCAGTTAATACCATCAAGACAAACCAAATTAATATTCTTAAATACTCTACATTCACACGCTGCTCTCACACCAGACATCCACTTGCATCAGTGCAAAACCCAAGCAGTCTAGCATTCTTACTATAATCTGGGTATGCCAACTCAACAACATCTTCAGCTGCAGCCTCTTTTAGTTTTTCAAATGCTTCTATAATACTTCATGTTCCTCAAAAGTTTTATTCATAACCAAAATATCCTCTATAAACACAATCACATTCTTGGTAGCAAACCAACTTAACACCACAATGATAGGATGCTGAAAGGCACCGGAGGTATTTGCCGACCCAAAACTGAGGTTTCTGAGCTGATAATGCTTTTTCACAGTGGAGAAAGCAGTTACTGTCATATTTTCCTCAGCAATAGACATAACTTAGTGAACTGAGGTATCACATGCATACTATAAACAAACACACACACACATTGGGAAATGGTCTTCAGTCCTTTCATTTGCCTTCCAATAATTCACACACAACCTTAATCTTGCATCTGTTTTTTGTACGGGTACAATCAGACTGTTCCATGTTCTCTCACTCTCTTCAATCACATCTAATCACTCCACCTACTCGACTGTTCTTCAATCTCTTCAGTTAATAGGGAAAGGAAGTGTTGAAACTCTGATAAATGCAAGTATCATCACTCAAGATAATCTTAAACTCTATTAAAGTCCGAATCACTCTTACTCAAAACATCCTTCGGCTCAAACAATGCTCATTCTATCTTACATACTTTCTAAATTCGCCATACGTCCACTCACTAACTCATGTTTCCCACATTCACACAAGTGAATGAAATCACCATCCTTATATCATCAATCGCTGTAAACGGGTGATGAGTTTGCACACCTTTCACTCACTGGGTCTTCCATCCTGGGTTCACTTGTACACAAAATGCTCCTTCATATTCATTAATCCATCAAACACACAAGCAACTCTTCGCACTTTGTAAGCAGCTTTCTGACCATCAATACACATCACTGCTATCTGAACCAAGCCCTAATCAATCATTCCATCTAACTCTCACAGCAAAAATACCTTCCTTTTCTAACTTTACACTCTTTTGCAACAAGTTCTATGCACTAAAAACACTTCCTACAGTCTTAACATCATCATCCACATACAATTCTGAACATCCATTCTTACCAATCTTACTGTTACAGGGATACACAATCAATGTTTTCCTTCATAAACTCAGTCCAGAGAATCATTCCATTCATATTCCGAACTCACCTTGTCTATCACACCAAACGCACACATTCATCTGCATCTTAAGCATTCTAACAGACAAACGGACTGCCCTAAGCACTGTTACTGTCAAATTCTCAACTCCTACCAGACACCTTCCACAATATTCAACTGCTACACTATCCTAATGCTTTCATACATCTCCATAATTAAACACTTCAATCATAACTCACTCCTGGCATAGTATCACATCAGTAAAATTCACACTAGCACACAACAACACAATGCACTCTCTCACCTAGTTTCCCAATACCTTAGTATTTCTTCCATTCACATTCATTCCAGGAGGTTGGTTATACCAGGTCCCTCTTTGGAATACCAACAAACGTGGATAAAATGTCCCCCTCTTCCAATAATTTGCACATCTGCTTTCCTTCCATACAGGGTAGTGCAGCGACTTTTCTGTTTGCAATTAGTACAGACAAACCTGCTAACAAATGATACTCTACCATTCTGTCTCTTTGGGCATTCTCAACAAAATTAACCTCAGCACAACCATGCCATTGAACTCCTGATGCTACACATTCTTTGGCCAATCTTAGACAGCCAAAATGTGCACCTGTTGTCCATCTACACTATGCCAATGCATGTTCTACCTTTTTACACCTATGACATACCATTCTGCTTGCAGCATTACTATTATTCATCTGTCTAAATGGCATGCCCACCATTCCTCAGCTGTCTTACAGAATTCATACTTCCTCTCAAATTCATCCAATTGCCTGCATTCACTCTTTCAGACCCATTCATTCCTTGCAAATTTCTATAGTATTGTCCAAAGAAACACACAATCGTATCTACCGGATTGGCCTCCAAAGCATCACAGTCAGTCAAACTGTGGTGGCTTTGTTCACTTCTACCCAACATATACCTGCTTTCATTCTTCATTCATACCATTGTCTTCTATCATACAATTCATACTGTATCTTCTACTATCTCCAGGATATCATCCTAAATCTTTCAGGCATTCACCTCTTTTCCTCCTTTCATTCACACAGTTACCCTCCTTATTCCTAAGATTGTGTATGACAGTCATTTTATAATCCACTTCCCACTGCATCTTGTTCCATATTCTTTCTGATTGCTCCTAAAACCCTTTATCTATGATTTTGTCTTTCTTCCAAACCATGCAAAGTTTCTCTCAATATCTCGCATTCTTCTTTCTTTCTTAAGGGGACAGTTCCAGTCAATTTTCACAAAAAATTCGAGATTTCAGTGTTTTCAGCTGATCACATTTTCTGAAAGCAGCAATGTTTCCTCTATATGTAGTTAAACTCTCATAAGTGGTTGCCAATTATTTATTAACTTATTTGTTGTTTTTATTACATTACCCAATATATTTTCTAATTTTTGTCAATACACTGACTCGCCAATACACACACAACTAAAATTTGTGTCTACAAACATTTTGGGGGCATAATTAAATGCCTATTTTATTTTTATTTATTTATTTTAAAAATCAAATAAACTTTTGTGAATATAGACTCAGTGACACTCAAGATCTGAGTCAGTTTGATTGTGAGAAGGAAGAAGGATAGTTGTGTTTTAGAAAACTAATTGTTAATTTTTTCATTACCGAATCACCTAATCGGAAATAGTACATTTTTACAATGACAAACCTTCTAAAAGGAAGAAATAGCTTTCCAAAGGTCACAAAGAGTGAAGGAAATCTAGTGAGGATAAACCGAAAGAGCCTGAGGCTGTTCGAGATTTCTATCAGAAAGAGGCAGTGCATCCACCTTTCATTGGTAAGGGGAGGGAGGATCCAATATATGTTATATACTATATATATATATATATATATATATATATATATATATATATATATATATATATATATATATATATATAGCCTCTGCACATAAAGTATCTTGGGAATTACACTCTTCCTACGAAATGTTAAAAACAAAAATCTCACGGAACTTTAGAGCCCATTTTCTCAAAATAACATTAACAAAAATCATAATAACTCTGAAATTTATTGGTTGATTTTTACTAAATAAAGGTTAATAATTACTTTAAAAATTTTGCATAGCCTTATGATGAGTTATTTGCAAATTCACTTGTAAAAAATAAATTAGTTGGGTAGGGGTAGCCAAATTTGACGAATGATAAAATTTTGGACTACTCTAAGTTAACTCTTTCTTAAAGAAAACTTTAATCACATTTTTTTTTTAAAACTCATCATAATGATGTAAACGAATGTTTATATTAACCTACAGCATTTATTTCACAAAGATCAGTTCATAAATAGGGGACTTATTATGTTCATGAAATGCCTGAAAATTTGAGGTTTTTCCTCCCCCATTGATTTAGAATTGGGGGTGGGGGAGTGTCATATTTTAAAAATTAAACTAGATAGTCTTTGATAAAGTTATAATAAATAGAATATCCAACTCTTAAAAAAATTGACACACACAAGAGTAAGCCTGAAAAGATCCCCTTAACTCTAACTTCAGTTACACAATCCCCGCTCTCATTGTGTGGTCCATAGCTATTTTCCTGTTAATAGGATAGGGTTAAAAAAAAGAAGCTTTTATTCTTGCCTTGCTCCCCACTTTACACCTTTAAGTTCCTATCAGATGATGGTTGTAGGAATTATGAATGAATGAATAGGTCACAGCATGAGAAGGGATAACTGGACCTTTTGGTTAGCCCAGAGAGAATGAAAATGGAGGTGGTAGGGTTATGTATCTGTGCTGAAAGAAAATTCTAGGTGAGGCTATGGAAATCATGCCTTTACTCAGAAAATTCTGGGTCAGGCTATGTAGATCATACCTTTGCTCTCAGACATCGGTTTAAAACAATCAATGAGGGAAATATGTACTTGTACTCTCGTTTTATGGACCAGGAAAAACACACAAATAGGAATGCATTGTGGGATGTTCAGGAATACATGGTGATGGTAGTCATCTTTGTTGATATGGTGTGAAAGGATGAATGGAGTTGATAGAATGATTTAGTATAGATTGGTATAAAGCAAGGATATGTAATTTTATCATGGCTTTGAAGGGATTCATTAAAGTAATGCTGCTAAGTAAACACAAAAAGAATTGTTAGAAAAATTTAGACTGCATTACGTATGCTATTTTTTTGTTGGCATCTTAATTTACAAGTGAGCTAATTACAAATTGAAAATTTTGCAGATCTGTGTGGGAGGCAAAGTGAAAGTGAGTGCATGCTTAGATGCAGATAAGGCAGCATACACACACCACCTTGTAGGGTGTCGTAAAAGGCAACTAAGAGGGATATGGGCTGCTGGAGTGTGACAGTGCACACCAGAAAGAGTTGTTTGAGTGAGTGTAATAAACAATGGCGGTAATTTACGAGGCTATCACAGACCCTGTCTAGTCATGGCAGTGGCACTGATGTGTGCCGGCCCAATCTTATGGGAAAAATGTTGAGGAGGAATACCAACTTTTCATTTTCTCTCTTTTTTTTACAAAATCAAGAAGTTGCGCAATCCCCCCCACCCTCACATTATGGAGAAAATCCCCCTACCGGATAATGAAATTACCATTAGGATCAGAATAACAATCATTTGTGAACAATAGGCACCAGAAGCCTGTCCTGTGTGTGTGTGTGTGTGTGTGTGTGGTGATGTGCAGTGTGGTAGTGGTGATGTGTAGTGTGGTAGTGGTGGTGTGTATGTGGTGATGGTGTGGGTGGTGTGGTGGGGATGTGTGTGTAGTGTGGTGGTATATATATATATATATATGTGTGTAGTGTGGTGGTATATATGTGTGTGTGTGGTGATGATGAGTGTGTGTGTGTATGTATGTGGTAATGTGTGTGTGGGGGGGGGTATGTGGCGGTAATGTGTGTGTGTGGTTGGGGAGGGGGTTGTTTTTTCCCCAACCAGTGGTTATAGAACCCAATAGTCGTTTTGCCTCAGGGTTACGTGGATACGAGTGCGCCCCCCCCCCCCTAGGGGACACTAGAACTCCATCAGCGGGGTTCCAGATGAGCCTATTCACTAAGATCGAACCCGTGCCTCGACGCTAGAAGTCCAACGCAGTAATCACTGGGCTGGTGATGGATCCAAGAAGCTATAAAGTGAAGCAGAGCTGCGTCTTGTCATTGTAGAGCAATGGCTGGTAAACCATTTTAACAATGTGATACTTTTTATTGTTGTTATTGTTGGATGATGAAGGCCTAAGGTAACCTTAAATAGTGTGGAAGTTAAATGTGTGAATAAATTCATTATTTTGAGGGCGAGGTGAAATGCATGAACCTGAAGGTATAAAGATGACAGGAGCTATCACACACTTGTGAATGGCAGTATCTTGAAGCCAATGTTAATGTATGGGATTGAGATTGGCCTGCAGAAGAAATAGAGTGAAAGAGGTTTAAGTGGGCAAATTCAAGCCTTTGCTTGGTGTAAAAAGGATTGGGGACATTTCCAAAATGGCAGTCTTGTAGTTTAGAGTACCCAGGGGTGGTTTCAATCATTGCTGCATGAGTGCTGGATTTTTTTATTATTATTATTATTTTAAAAACCCATCTGAGACGACTGCCTCCTAGGGCGAAAGTCGCCGTACTCACACCACAGCCGCCCACCAGTAAGCTTGATTAAAAAACACAAAGGCTAAAAAAAGGAACCACAGGGATGAGTGCTTGAATGTAGTTGTTTATCGCTCCCTCGGAGCAGATAGCATCTCTGCTCCCTCTGACCGCTTAAGAGATTAATTAAGGGAGAAAGCTTTGATCCTACAACCTGTGCTGTAGGAGGCCCCGCCAACGTTACCACAATTAAGTTGAGCTGCGCCTTCTGTGGGGCTCTCCTAATGGGCCAGGTACAGTGGAGGGAGGGTGTTGCATGCTGTAGGAATTTTATAGCACACCCCCTGTGCTAGTGGTCCACGCAACAACCAGGAAGTACAAGTTCTACTCCAACTTAACTTAACACAGGATACATCCAAGTGGGGTGGTCCCAGTCCAGGATTTCATCCAGGTGAGGTGGTCTTGTCATACCTACTTGGGAATCACTGACCACTCTTTACTCTTGCCCTGCAGGGTGGCTAGAGTAAAGAAAACAGCCTGGCATGTGTGTATTGTCTTTTCATAAAGAAACCTCTAAAAGTGAGGGGAAATGAAATTATATTCAATTGAAACAAAAGAGAAGGCACAAACCCCCGGGGATTCAGGATGTGCAACTCTCCCTCCTGCCAACAAAATACAACTTTGTTCTTTGGAATTGGTGACAAAATGACAACCAGCTTGAAAGATTACCTGGTCCTTGCTGCCCTCTCCTTTGTCACTACTAACACTGTCTTGACGTTCTCCGACGCTAGCACTTCTCGCTCGTTGTGCTAATTTTTGCTGGCACTCATCCAAGTCTTTCTTAACCTGAATTGGAAAAATACACGTATCAAAATATCTATTATGCATCAGTTCCAACACGCCACAGAGGCATAAATACCATTTTAAGATTGTTTAGTGGGAAAGCAGTTGATGGTGATGACATGAGAGTAATCAAGCAGTGTTAAGAGAAAAACACTTTGCTGACTGCCATTCCCAACAATGTCTCCAAACTGTTACAGAGCGAAAACCAACGAGGGCATCTCTGTCAGCCAGAAATTAGGAAAGTGGTAAAAGGAAACAAAAATGTAAGGGAAAAGGATAGAGTCCAAGGACACGAGATCGGTAGGTGGTGGCTAGTGACAAAGAAAGGCACGCGACTAACTCACCTACAGCAATGGCTCTACTCCAGGGGCAGATGCCTCCGTGTAGAGAAAAGGACAGACGAAAAAAATAGAAGGAATAAGACTGGTTAAATAAGGATTAAACGTTGGCAAAAAACCAAGGCATCAACCCTGAATGCAGGAACTGGGACAGTGTATTAGAGCCCTTTGTAAGCAACCTCGAAGAGCCACAACCTCCTTTCCTATACAAATTCTATTAAGCGAGTTGGAATCATGATACGGTACCTTTGTTCCCTCACACACGGATTCTTTGTATTTCCTTTTGTAGCGGTGAATTTCGCCTTTAAGTTGTTGGATGTGGTTCTGAAGGGAAGTGATCAAGTGACGCATTTCTCGATTAATCGGCCCGGTCTGTTCATTGGCGGCCAAATTCTGCTCGAATTCGATGCGGAGCATCTCGTACTCCTTTCGAACTTGAGCCAACATGTCCTCCAACTGAATGACCTCGGTACGAAGCTTCTTCTGGCACAGCAATTCTTCGCTCTGAAATTGAACTAGTCTTTAGAGCTCAAATATTACTAGATTATGTTCTTTTTTTTAGGGGGGGGGGGGGGCAGAGGGGAGTAAAAAAAAAAGAAAAAAAAAGGGAAAAACAAACTAAGGCATCTAACCGAAATTTCCTGAACAAGGGGTAAGAAGAGGAGCAAATGTCAAAGGGAAGGTAAAACAACACATTCACCTTACTTGAAGAGTGAATGAGTAATGGTAGAAAGAATAGTTTGACAAAATTCAGGTGGGGGGAAGCCTGGTCGAAGTTTACGAATTATTCACGAGTTTATTAAACAGATTAGGTGACTGTAACTATCAACAAGGGCGTAAGTGACTGCAGTAATTTTAACCTATTGTTAGGCTTCATTAGAAACAAAACAAAAACAAGGAGGCGACACGCCCCGGCGTCGGGAAGAGACCCGGCACAAGAGCATGCAACCAACGCCAAAGAGACTAAAATAAAATGGAGGCCAACCTCCTCCAGAAAGTCCATGAGTCCAGAAGTCTGTGTGTACGAATCTGTCCGAGCACAAGGGAGAAGCGGTAGCGTCCCCGCTCATCGCGGTAATGAGAGAAGTAATTTGCATGAAGGTGCCCCAGACTGGGACACTCATTTTTTTGTTTTAAGGAGCCCATCTGGCGACTGCTTACTAGTCGCTCTAATCAAGCTACAGCTTAATACTTTGATAGATTAAAAAAAAAATTCTGAATAAAGATACAAAAAACAAAAGCAAAGGCAAAGAAACAAGCAAAAGAGAAACAAAAGCAAGAAGCACGCGACGGGATCAGGGCAAGGTCCGCCTCCCCACCCATTGTCTGACAGTCCACAAGTCTATGTGCACGAACCCGTCCCCGAGTGCAAGGGGACGGAGACGGGTAGTAACGTGCACGAAAATCACCTAGACTAAGACATTCAGCAAGAATGTACCAACACTGGGGATGACCGGAGTCATCCTAGTAAGGCGCAGGAGTAGACCATCAAATGGCGGAGCATTCCCAAGTGGCTTTCGGTTAGGGGTCCCTCTTCCTTTGCGAGGGACCCAACTTTGCAAGTCAGGATAATGGAAAGGGGAGGGAGAGCCAAACCTCCCTTTAGGGAAGGGGGGCAGACTTTAGAAGCCATGATGGTGGATAGCCTCTTCACCACCTCGTGAGCTTTAAAGGGCAAGGAACAGAAGGGAGCTTTTATTTAACCTGAGATACATAGGAAGTCCCAGTCATGCAGAAAGTGACGGCACCAATTCTTTGCCCTCTCTAAAAGATATTAGGTCCGCAACCTGGACTTACTTATTGAACAAATACGAGCCACATTGCTTTGAGGACGAAGAGTGCGGCTTGCCACAATTCAAATACTTGGCCTTTCAAGATATGGCTTTAGCATGTAAGGCCTTAAGCAGTTCGCACAGATCTTGGGTTGGCCTGACTTTGAATGTCAATAGGAATTATTAATGGTCATCTTCCTCCCGGCTAGTATAGTGGTTAGCGCGCTTGCCTGGCAATCGTTGGGTCAGCAGTTCAGAAAAACAAAAAACCCTGGCACTATTTAGTATTTACTAGGGAGGTTACCTCCGTAAATGGGTATCACGGTGGGACGGGTAGTTCGAACTCGTAGCCATAACAGGCAGTCTACCTAAGAGAAGGATAACTCTGATTTCAAAACCCTGCCAAGTCCTGAATGGCAGAACACTCCGGGATCTGGATTGCCAGGTTGTCGACGTGCGGAGGCTTCTGTGCTTCAATGACTCCAAGGGCGATGTCAGATAAGTCCTACCACGCTGAATAGGCCAAAGAAGAGAAAAACAGGCTAAGAGTAATCCAACCCCGACGCCTGAACAAGGCCATGCCTTCTCCCGGGCTCACGCAACCTTTCAAAAAAGGTGTGAAATCCATACGACGCGAACGAACGAACGATGACATCTCCATTCGCACTGACAAAGGAACCTGTCAGTCAAAAGCAATGAGAAATGTAGGGGTGGGCCTTGAGGCCCCTCCCTGTTTTTTCATTACATGCTCGACCATAAATGTTCCATGGTAGACCGGTCCTTGCATGCTGTTTTCTTGGGAGTAGTTGAGTTCACTGGGCCTAGACTCCCTCTATAACCAATTTGCAGGTAGAGTGCGCTGTCACCTGGACAGGGAAGCCATCATACATCAGAAGAGGCCTCACTATGGCCGCCAAGGAGAGCCAAATTCAACAAATGGCTTCATCCGAGAAACAGGCAACCTTTAGTTCCATACCAAGAACCCAAACTAATGCCCGATGCTGATGCAACCTGTGTACCTTGGTATCATGCTTCCATCCATAGAATGGACATTCAAAAAGGAATCGAAGCTAGCAGGTTTGAAAAGGCCGGATGTCTCGATGAGGTGCCCCATCACCAAGGCTATGCTCACTTTACTAAGTTGGTTTTCACAATGAGACTAACCCTCCACCCTGGGAGTGCTGAAGCAGGGTGTGCATCCTTAGCTTCGTCACCTGCTGAGTCAACAGGGGACCCATGTGCCCACAACCCCCATGGAAAGAGAGGAATCCCTAGGCTTTTACTCTTTTTCTTTACAAGAGGGTGGGGAATGCACACTATTCTGCCCCCCATCCCTCAGAAAGTCCTTCGAGGCTGGACAAGGCATCCTCAGTCCAATCCTTCTCTAAAATTGACAAGGATCTAGCTGAGCTGCCATTGGGGTCCCTTCAGATGGAGGGGGCCTCCTCTCCTCTCGGGTCCTCAGGGACCAATGTTACCATGGGAGGATCTTGCCCAGGGTAGACTTATTAGGCTCTAGGTGTCTCCCACTGATACAGCATTAGTTTCCGGTGAAGCTAGCAGTCTGAGGAGGATGGGGAGAACTTAGCCTCCTTGCTCTCCTCAGGAGGTGCTCCATCTGGACCCCCCCAGGTCTTGTGGATCCCAGCCAGCTACACACACTTTTGATAGTCTGGGCAGGCACCTCTGAAAGAGAAGGCGAGGGGCGGGGGCACTGCTGGTGCAAGAAGGTAGTCATCCGAGGGGGAACGTAGAGAAAGGGGGAAGGGAGAAACCTCTGACCCATAGAAATAGAAGAGGGGAGGGAGGAAGCCTCCTCTTTGATAAAAAAAAACATGTGCCCACCCATGAGAAAGCATAAGTGGAGAGTTCATTCATATTTGAGGTAGAGCTGCCCGAGGATGGCTGGCTGAGTGATAAGCGGAAACCTCTTTACCAATTGAAGCTGGTAGGAAGGAAGTCCCACCACTAGTTAAGAGGCGTGTTGTGGTAATATTCACCCCCACCTCCCCAAAACCAAGGTTGGCTAACAAAATTCCGGAAGATTATGATCATATGAAGGGGAGAAGGGCAGTGGACGATATCCTGGGTCCAGCCACCCTCGCCTATCCTGTCTCAGCCCTTTCAGGGGCTCCAACCTTTGGTGCATTAAAGAGTGATGTCCACACATGCGAGGTAACGTACACCAACCGGAAGGTTGATCCTCAAGTGCTACAGCTCACAAATGAGTAACTAAAGTTGAACCCTAAATCGTACTAGCCATCAACAAGAAGGCCAGGATCTCAAGATGTCATGTGACAGACAGAGGGGACCAAAGACTTTTAGTTGGCCTGGAATCATAAATTGCAGTAAAGTCTGCATTCATAGGGAGTACAGCCTTATGCACTCAAAAACTGCTGCAGGGACATAGTCAACCCATTATGTGCAGGGAGGGAGCAAAACCAATTTTCTTATCTTTCACACCCCAATGCCCAGAACCACTCAAGCCTGGTCTCTTGCAGCTTGCGGGCATTAAAAAGGCATCGTTACTAGAGGTTCCAACTCCTCTCTCCTGATGCGGCATGAAGTAGCTGGTGAGGTGTTTAAACCTAGATAGGAGAAATAAGGAGGGGGATACTCTTAGGTAAAAGGGGTGTAGAGGGACTAGAGGAAGGCACCAGGTTACCAAGGCCAGGCCATAGAGTTGAAGTCAACTCAGTGAGCCAAGCCTTCTTTGTGGGCACTCAGACACCGAGGATACATGCCGCTCCACCAGGTACCAGGTATGGGGGGGGGGGTTGCACAGGGTACCCCCCCTCCCTTGCAGGTGAGAAAGTTGGGAGAGATCAGAAAGGAAAGGTGGTGACTGTAGGAAGACTTAAAATAGTGGAAGATATAAAGCCGCAAGTCATGCAAACAGTGGGGCAAGGAAAGTGGGCACTGTGGCCAAATCATGCCAGTGGGAGCATAACTGCAGGATATTCGGGCGGGGAGGATGTGCTGCTCCTTCAGGTAGGAGGGCGATCCATTTGTTACACAGAAGGGGCGTTTCTTCAGGGTGAATATCCAGTGAAATCGCATTATGGGGATGATTTGTTGTTATGTACGTACAGTGACTGGTACAAAAATGAGAGCATGGTTCAGAGAAGAGGGAGGAGGAGGTCCTTGGAGGATCTCAGTGTACTGTGTTCCTTGGGTAGAGTGGATACATCATTTCCAAGTGGATATGAGACAACTTGGAGTGGGACCACTCAACTTGGATGTATAAAGCATTAAGTTAAGTTGCAATTCCACTTCCTAGCTGTTGCATTAGCCAGTAGCACAGGGAGGAAGGGGAGGGGGAGGGTGCTATAAAATCACCACAGCATGCAACAGCCTCCCTCCACTCTAATCTGGTCCTTCAGGACAGTCTTACAGAAGGCGCGGCCCCACTTAATTGTGGTAAGCTTGACAGGGTCCTACCGCATACGCTGTAGGATCAAAGACTTTCATCCTTAATTTCCCTAGCAGTAGGAGGGAGCAGAGGTCATTTGCTCCTGGGGGAATAATTAACAGCATAATCATGTTCTTTGGAAGGTGATGATCTTCCGTGCAGTACTAATCTTCCTTAATAGCTTCATGTTCTTTGGAAGACGATGAGGATCTTCCATGCAGTATTAATCTTCCTTAATAGCTTCATGTTGTTTGGAAGACGATGAGGATCTTCATGCAGTACTAATCTTCCTTAATAGCTTCATGTTCTTTGCAAGACGATGAGGATCTTCCATGCAGTATTAATCTTCCTTAATAGCTTCATGTTGTTTGGAAGACGATGAGGATCTTCATGCAGTACTAATCTTCCTTAATAGCTTCATGCTCTGTGGAAGATAATGAGGATCTTCCATGTAGTACTAATCTTGCTTAATAGCTTCATGGTGTTTGGAAGGTGATGAGGATCTTCCGTACAGTACTAATCTTCCTTAATAGCTTCATATTCTTTGGAAGATGAGGATCTTCCATGTAGTACTAATCTTCCATAATAGTTTCATGTTCTTTGGAAGATGATGAGGATCTTCCGTACAGTACTAATCTTCCTTAATAGCTTCATGTTGTTTGGAAGGTGATGAGGATCTTCCATACAGTATTAATCTTCCTTAATAGCTTCATGTTGTTTGGAAGATGAGGATCTTCCATGTAGTACTAATCTTCCATAATAGCTTAACATAATGCTTGCATTTTCTTATTTGAAAATCTCACACTAACAAATGGCCCATACCAAAGAGGGCAAGGCAGGTAAACAAATCTCAGAGCAATGTGAGTAGAGGAGGAAATAATCTCGGGTCCAATCTATACACCAACCCTTGACACACGATTGATTGATTGGTTTTAAGTGGCGCAACTACTACATTATTGCCACTTGATACACGAACTACAATACCCCAGAGATCCAACTCCAAAATTCGAGGGGAACCTTGACACCTCAGTAGGGAATTCGGCAGTTATGGATGATAAAATAGTTTAATCCAATCAGAGAATATTCCCCATTGAAGGAAAGGGAGTAAAAATCATCATCATCCCTTTCCAAACACAGTGGGGTTGTTGCCCATCAATGCCAAATAGTGCGTATGGAACTTATAGAAACAAAACTTTCAAGATGAGGCATTGGGTGACCAGCAGCTCATATCCAGTCTTAAGTCACCTTTTACAATACATGCTGGAAGATGTTATGGCTATCCCCCCCCCCTACATACAATTATTAATTATAGCAAACCTGATTAACCTGAAAATTGAGGGAGGTGGTGGTATAAACCTAAATAACACAGCAAACCCTGCAATCTTTGGATCCAAACCAACAGCTAAATCCATTTTGCAAAGCTGAGAAGTATTTCTCCCAGACCACAAAAGGTCACCCTGGAAAGGTTCCAGTGTGGTTGCCTTGCAACTAACCCAAAACTCCCCTGATTGACAAAAACATCTGCACTTACAGTTAACTTGAACCAGGCACAGCCCAAAATATGTACAATATGCATGCACTCACAAACCTAAGACAAAATCTAGGCATACACAGAGTACACGACCTATGGGAGAGCCCTGTCCGGTAGGCAACTGGCCAGCCAAAAAATCAGTAGCAACAAATTCAATGAAATAATAAACACATTCAACACTACAAGCCTTAATTTCATTTGCAAGGTCCTTATACCTACGCCAAAGGTACTCTTGTGAAGCAGCAAACAACCATTTACCTCCATCTGTTCAATCTGCCTGAGGTGAGAATTCTTGCTTGTCTGCAGTTGATGCCGAACTTCCTCCAACTGGGTTTTGAGCTGCATCGATTCATTGTACAGCACCGAAAACTGCGATTGTAGACACTTGTATTCCGTAGTCTCTACTATGATGCTTTCGGGCAGCTGACGCAACTGTGCAACAAATCACAAGTCAGTAAAAAAAAAAAATAGGCTACTTTCCAGTTACTGTGGTTAGGTTAGGTTTAGAATGGGCCCATAGCTACTAACTCGACCAAGGAAAATAGTACTTGTGAACATATCCACCACCTGTATTCAAACAATTTGAGACCAACCAACCCTTGGTTGAGAGAATAGGTAGGTCAAGTAGAAAAATTCATCAACATCAAGTGCTTTCCCACAATGTAGGGTCCGTGAGCATCAATGCCAACACACTCAAAATAAATAAGGTTAATAGTTAGTATTAACCTAAAACAAAAATCCAAGGACCAGTGAGAGCATCTCCACCATGATTTATGAGGAGAGGTTCATAGTGGTGAAATTAGAGTAAGTGAAGATGTGTGGAGGTTATATACTCAAAGTAGTCTAAAAGGAAGTGCTTGAAGTGATCATGCCCAAAAGGGGGTAAAACTTTCCAGAAATTCCCAACCTCCACAAAGTGGAAGGCAATGAGGCCAGGAGAGAATGTGAGGTTAATATAATTTTCATTATTAGGTCTGCAAGGAAATCTCTTCAATGCACAACAATTACAGATAAAGGAGAGTTGCATACCACTGCAATCAACAACAAACCAAGTAAGTGGGTCATGTACTTCCACTTATTTTTACTTCCTGGTACTTCATCACCCCCTCCCAGAGCTTCTTTCCAGGGACCATCTCTGATGGATACCCACAGAGGTCTTCCCCTTTGTCAGCATCAACTGCTTTTCTCACAAAGTAAGGTTGGCATGCATCAATGCCACTAAAAAACTACCAGCTAAATCCCAACTGAAATATGCTGTATCAAGCATAAAAGCACCAATCATTTTGTCCATACCAAAGGAACTACAGTGATGGGGTGCTGTAGCATCTCATCCACTCAGGGTTCAAAGGTACCAAGCATGAGCCCTCATAAACCTACTTCATGCACCTATCATACATAATATCATCCACTTCCTTGTGGATCCATCATTTTTCTCTCAAATGCTCATTCACATAATCAACCCACCTGTTGTTACTCAGTCTTCCAACACATCGCACACCCTCACACTCCCCCTTGTATATTATCTTCAAGTCTCTTTCCATCCACGCTTCTTATAAGCCCATATCACCTCGCATCACACACTGTCACAACCTCATTAACACCATACCTCTTAGCCAGGCACTCAACACATTATTCATCGCACATCAAACCTTTCTCAAATTATTCATTAGTACTGCATGACTTGAAAAGGACTTTATCTCCCAACCAGACTCACTCTCATATACCAATGTCAGCATGAGCATACGCAATCGTTTATTTCGGTACCACTATCATTCATAATACACCCTAGATACTTGAAATATCACACTTGTTTAAGGGTAAATAAACTACACTCAAATACCACACCCTTACTCCATTCTCAACCTAAAATACCATCACATTCTATTTTCTGCATTTACTTTTGGCTCCCTGTACACATACTCTTGTCAAATGCCTAAATTAACATTTAAAAAATCACTTCACTTTTAGCCCCTAACCTCATGCCCTCAGCGCATACAACCAGATAGAACACATTCATAAACATGTTAAACAGCCATGGGAATATCCAGCACCATCTAGAGCCCCCCCTCCCCCATATCAAACTAATCACTCTGGCCATCTTTTACCCAAAAGCGTGCCTTACATCTAGCAAATTTTAACACCATTCAACAGTTTAGGATTCATTTCATACATTCTTAAAATCTGCCATTAGTCTTCCCTTCCCTATCTACACAACCAAACGCTTTCTCAAGATCCATGAAGCTAGCAGACACTTAACATCTCTTGTGTAAACTTGATCCACACACCTCCTACCACCTTTAAACCAGCCATACCGTTCCCCGAGCAATCTCTCTCATCCTTCTTACATGCCCAATGTGGTCACCAAACAGGCATGGTTGTATTTTTCAAACTCTAGCCACCCTGTGGGCAAGGATAAATAGAGTGATCAGTCATTTCCAAGTGGATATGACATGACCACCCCACTTGGATGTATTCTGCGTGAAGTTAAGTTGCAAATGAACTTCCACTTCCTAGCTCTTGCGTGGACCACTACCACAGGGGGTGTGCTATAAAATTCCCATAACATGCAACAGCGTCCCTCTAGTCTAACCTGGTTCCCTCAGGTCAACCTCACAGAAAGCACCCCCGCCCCCCTTAATTGTGTTAACCTCAATGGGCTCTACAGCACAAGCGGTAGAATCAAAGGTTCTCTCCCTTAATCTCCCACGCAGTTGGGAAGAGCAGCATGCTCAACCAGAACTTTTCCATCCACCTTGGTGCTTCCAATTTTAACTGTTAAGCCATAGCGGGTGTGGTTAGTCGTGCAGGGTCGAGTCCCAATTCGGGTGGACTTCCCAGCAGCTGCCATACACAAAAGATATCCATGGTTTGGAATCCACATTAATCAGTAGGTTGTGACAGAAATGATGACATATTAAATGAGTACAGATAAGTGGGAAAAAAAACTACCAATAAAAAAAAAATTGCCTACCAGACTCAAACTTATTGGCCAGTAGGTCTTGCATTTACCTTTTACCATTATATAACAGTACTATCATAGGATTCTTACAGTCTTCATGCAATCTTCATTTTCAAATACATAATAAAAAAACCGCCATTTTTTCAGACATATCACACCAACAACAACCTTTTACAGACTAATCACTTCTACACCCTAATATAACACTTAGTTTAAACCTTCAAAGCCAACCCTATTCACATTCACTTCATATTCCATCATTAAATTACTATGGCATCTTTGACATCCTCAAAGAACCCACCATTCTTATCCTTGATGTTGATACCTTCGATTCTTCTCTTCATTTCTTACATCCTTCCAGAATACCTTCCTGTTCACATCTGGATCATAATATATCTTCATTTGCTTCATTGCTGTGGGGCCAAGAGCAGTAGACAATTTCTTAACCTCCTGTGGGGCCAGGAGCAGTAGGCAATTTCTTAACCTCCTGTGAGGATAGGAGCAGCAGGCAATTTCTTAACCTCCTGTGGGGCCAAGAGCAGCAGGCAATTTCTTAACCTCCTGTGGGCCCAGGAGCAGCAGGCAATTTCTTAACCTCCTGTGGGGTCAGGAGCAGCAGGCAATTTCTTAACCTCCTGTGGGGTCAGGAGCAGCAGGCAATTTCTTAACCTCCTGTGGGGCCAGGAGCAGCAGGAAAATTGTTAACCTCCTGTGGGGCATAGGAGATCTCAGGTCATGCTGGGTGTGACAGGACACATTCTTTGGCTCTTGAAGAGAGATTTAGTTCACAACTTGAATGACCAAGACCCCTTTCTTGAACAGGTATGAATCAATGTGTGTCACTGCAATTCACACACTTTGCCTCACACATAGCTTTATTGTTAAGGTCTTGGAACAGTTAGCGCATATTTCAGGTTTGCCCAATTTAGCATGTCTGCAAATTCTATTAGTATGGTTGAAGCAGGGCAATGCTAACACCTCTGTGTCAATGGTACAAATGCCTTGACATGGTAATAATACCAACCAGCTTGCACAAACTCAGAGCCACTGTCACAATCGAACATGATGAGTGTAGGGGTAGGTAGCAAAGCCTCTGCCTGTATTCTTGTCATAAGTTCAACATTGACCACACCCTGGTCAGCCAACTCTGTGATATCTTCCAAGGAATAGTCGAGTTCCCTACTTTTACAAAATTCATGGTGTCTGTAGTTTCAGCTGCATCAGTGAGCCATAGTGTGTGTGTGAAGAGCACTCACAATGGCCACCTGTGTCCTTTGGACAGAGTAATGACATCAATAGATAGAATGATCAAAAAACGCTTGAAGCAGGCAGACTCGAAGATACCAGGCAGCCTCTTGATGTGGGACTTCCAACATCGCTGTGACTATGCTCACCTCAATGATTTTTTAAAGGGGATTTCCCCTTATCTGCCCACAGGCAGTCGAGAGGAAATCCTTGCCCTGATCACCTTATGAGTTGGCGGACCCATCCTCAGAACCACCCCTAGTCTTCCCGGGGTTTTTTCTTACGAGGTAGGTGGGGAATGCAGATGCTAGTCCACCCCATCCCCAAGGGAGCCCTGAGGCTGAATAGGCCAGCTCAGTCTAGTGCTTGCTGAAATGGCAAAGGACTCGACTAACTGCAGAGGTTCATCGGAAGGAGTCCTCTTCTCCCTTCAATCTGTTTCCCCTTGGAAGGACCTTGCCCCGGAGTGAACTTTGGATCAGGGGTGGTCCCCACCGAGTCAGTGTTCTCTCCAGAGGAAAGTCTGCAATCTGAGGGAACTACCCTCAAGTCCGTGTTCGCCTTGGGAGAGTTCTCTTTTCAGCCATCTCCCCTTCCCATGGCATCAGGGATCTCGACTGAGGACTCACCAGGAGAGTTGCTTGGTGGAGAAAGCCCCTTCATGAGCCAGCAAGCTGATCGCCATCAGGAAAGTGTGGGGGGATGGCCATGCTGGCCCTTGTGACTACAAGCGGGTGAAAAAAAAGGAGCCAGAAGACTCCACCACCCCTTGCCCCTCTAAGGGTGTTGCCCCATCAAAACAATACTGTTGTGTCTGGGCTGCTTGTTACACTTTATTTTAGCAGGACTGCACAAATGAGGGGAGGGGTGCCTCAAGTGTTAGCCGGGGTCAACTCTAAAGAGGAGTTTTGGGTGATGAGGGCACCACCAACCCCACTAGTTAAGATGCATGCTGTCATAAGCCTCGCCCACTGCAACACTAAGGTTGGATGAGGCTTTCAAATGATTAGAATGTAGTTCAGTCAATGCTACATAACCCATCTCAGATTGTTGGACCTTTCAGGAGTTCCAACTGTGGACACATTAAAGCATTAGGTTCATGTCTGCGGTAAAGCACACTGGCCATAAGTTGTCCAGCAGACAGTCAATCCCCAAAAGTTGCAGCACCCAAATGAGCAGCTAGAGGGGCAGGTGCGACAAAGGACCCTTCACTATGTCATACTAGTCACTGACTAAATGGGCAGGAAATTAAGATTTGACGTGTGCAGAAACAGACAAGAGCTGAGGCTTAGTTGGCATGGTGCAAACATGGCAGTAAAACTGACTCACTATAAGCAGTACAGCCTTAGGCACCCAAAAACAGCCACAGGGAGGTGGTCAGCCCATTAGGTGCAAGGAAGAGCAAATCATCTTCCTATTATTTGTGCCCCAACACCCAGGACCCCTCAAGCCTGGTCTCTTGTAACCTGGGGACATTAAAGGACGTTGTTTATAGAGGTTCCAAAGCCTCTATCTTGACATAGTATGAGGTTGCTAGTCAGTTCCTTCAATCTAGATAGGATAAATAAGGAGGGGATACTCTTAGGTAAAATGGGTGCATATAATGGGGGAAATGCACCGGGTTCCCCAAACCCTGTCAAAGTCAACTCAATGACACAACCCTTCCTTATGGAAACACTGGCCTGGAGGATGTGCCACTCTTCCAGATACTAGGGGTAACAGTTTACGCAGGTTATCCGTGTGTTGGGAAATTTTAACAAAATTTCACACATATACCCTTACTTAAGTAACAAAATTACTTACATCCATTTTTAACCTTTCCACCTCTTTCAAAGCTTCTTTGTACTCATTTGTCTTCTTTTCTAATTCATCAAGTCGTTTAGCAGAGAGTTCTTTCTGCTCCTCTAATTCACTGGTTAGATCTTCAATCTGAGGATACAAAAGAGTTTGTGACTGCCTTTAGAATAATTGGGAAGAGCAAATGGATAAGATCAAGAAAACACTCACTTTGCATTGAATGATAGAAATACAAGAAAAAACAACAAGAGAAAATAAGCCACAAATGAACAAGTGATGAGGGATACAAGAGCATATCGTATCCCTTAATTGCATCCGGAGGGGGCATTTCAAATATCCAGGAACCAAATCGTACAAAAGAGCACATTAAGTAAACAGTAATATCTGGAAACCCCATTAATAAGGAGTCCTCCCATACGGCTCATGGACTTGTAGGGAGAACTCACAGCTATTCTCTGAAAAAATGTGGGATTAGTGCACATCAATGCCCTAGGCTATTCCCTCAGCATCTTTTTTGTGCACCATGGGTCCATCATGGCAATAGGGCAGTGTGTGTTGTAGAATCTTGTCCAGCCTGGCTTGATCCCCAAGTAGAAGCAGAATGCCACAAGCATACCCCCAAACAACACCATCCCATATACACAATATTATCAACTCACCCCTCTGTCAGTCCCATTTCTTTTAAACACACTAGCATCATAAATCCATCTTTCAGGCAGTTTTCCTACCTTTTGTTCACCAACACACTCACTTTAAATATTCTTCACACAAGTCCATTCTTCTTAGAAGAGCTTATCATCATGTACAAGCATTTTTAATTACAGCCTCATTCACATCTTGGAGAATTAATGAACATGGCAGTTTCTAATCCCTCTGCAACCTTACTTATGCTGGGAGATTTTAGCATCCTCCTGTATGCTACCTCTTGTGACTTTTTGACATATTTAAACAATATTCTGTCTCTCAATGTCTCATCTCCCATTCATACAAATGGAAATCCAGGTATCACCAAATATATGTAGTGATCCATTTACAAAAAAGTTGCACACACTCATGTACACATTCTTTCCCAGACTACGTGTTCCAATTGAAGCGACCATTGATTTTGCCTTGGTCACAACAAACTGTTTCCACAACTGTCATATAACTATTTCATTCCATTAACGCCAGTATGCTACACGGAAATCCTATTTTCAAAACTTAGCGTTTTCTTACTATTAATTCCTTTTCTCACCATCTATCTATAAAATTCCTTTGATAGACAATCTCTGCTCTCTCTCTCTCTCTCTATTGAACAAACATTGACTTCAGACAAAGCTCCTCCCTAGAAATGCCATTGGTCACACCCACCTCCTCTACACATATAAGACAACCACACATTCACATTCTCATTATCCACACAGTCTATCAAATGACTTCATCTTCACATTTACTCCCTCCACTGAAAAGGGGATCTAAGCTCACCAACTCCAGTCATTCATCTTATTAAAACTTCAAGTTCAAAAATAGTTATTTTATTAATTTGTTTGTAAATCCAAATATGAATTTATTTGGTGAATACCCTCAAACAAACTCAAATCCCAAACTTGGATTCATTCACGTAGTAGAGAAGGAATATTTGTTCCAACATGCAACTGGTGACCCCCGCAACAATCAATCAACCTCTCCGCTCGGTACATGCATCAACCCCCTTCTCTCGCTACAAGTGGTGACACCCAGAGTGTATCTCATCATCTTATGAAGCCATCACAAAATTTTATAGTCATCATCAAATTCCCTCAATGCAATTACAACCATGGATCACATCACATTCATCAAGAAGGAGCCCAGATTCATCTCACGATACACCAACTTGACTCAACCGGATGCTCAACATCCATACCGCGCAACTCTCCCACTCTCAATAACATCACTCTTCAGTAAGTGAAGCAAATTCAACAATTTCCACTTACAGCCAAAGATATGGTCATGAAACTCCCCTCTAGCCAACTTGCTAGATCGTTAAATTATATGTGCACTTCACTTTGCATTAATTCATTCGCACTCACATAGTGCTATGCAATGCACCATCAATTCATTCATTCTCACTCACATAGTGATATGGCAATACGCCATCAATTCCTTCATTCGCACTCACATAGTGCTACCTATGGCAATGCACCATCAGTTCATTCATTAGCATTCACATAAAGCTACCTACAGCAATATGCCTCTAATCTAAAAACCGACTAGAAGAGTTAACTTTCAAATGCAAGGCCATGCAATGCATACGGTTTTCAATTCATTCACTCAAGGTTTGCAAGTTAGCTCAACTATTTTGTTCATCAAATTTTTTATCTAGGTTAACTAATTATTTAATCAAATTCACTATATTCGCATTTGCTCTCTCATTGTATTATTAAGAGAAAATGTGCACTCAATAGACTCATTTTTATTCCTCTATGTTTACACTAAATTGACACACATACATTTAGGTGACCTACAACTGGACAAAAATGACCTTTTGACCACCATATTTCAAAATGTATCATTTAAGATTTCAAAATGCATCATTTGTATTCATCTTATTAAAACTTCAAGTTAAAAAATAGTTATTTTATCAACTTGTTTGTAATTGTAAATCCAAATATGAATTGATTTGGTGAACACCCTCAAATGAACTCAAATCCTGAACTTGCAATCGTACAGCAAAAAAGAAATCTTTGTCACCTTGGAACTGGTGACTCCCGCCACAATCAATCAACCCCTTCTCTCATTACATATATATCTCAAACTATTTAAGCATTTTAGTCTTGAACTTTACCTCTCTTTTCGCATCATAGTCTTGTTGCACCCCCCCCCACCCCAGTCAAAAAGAGTTTCAAGATTGCCAGTTGGTATAAATAAAACAACAAATACTACCATGGCACCTTGTGACTCACCAGTGATCATTATTCTGATCTTTTATATAAATTTAATTTTCTGGTAGGGGGATTATTGTTTTTTTTTTTTACATCTCCAGTGGTGGCTACCATCAAGGGGAAACCTTCCAAAATTAAAATTAGGGCTACATTAAAATGCCAAAAAATAAATAAATAATAAATAAGACAGCAACAGACCAGCAAACCAAGTCTAAGAAAAAAAAGTGACAAAATCAAAGAAAAAAGACATAGTCAAATTGCCAGAAAGAGTCCTGCTCCCACACTGGCCTGAATGTGCAACCAACAATCCAATTAACTATATACAAAGGAAGAGACCCAACTCTCCCAAGAACTTAACCTCAGTACCCAGTTGAGGAGGGGAATCTCATCCACAGGATGTGGGGTCTCATCCAGAAGTGGAGGACAGATTGCACAACACAGTTCTAGTAGCACCACTACAATTCATCACTCATCCATACCACTCGCTCAACCTGAAAGGAGATGTTAGGTGTAGCATGGACAACAAACAATGCTACAGCTTACATCTTGAGGATTTTATGACCCCGGCTCCAACACCAGCAGTTTGCCCTGAATACCCTCCCAAACCCAATGGCTGTAGGAGGAACAGCAAATATATTGTCTTCTACAAATTTTCACTTCCTCTACCTTCACTATCTTCTTTACATCTCTCTCCTACCATATTACTATCATTCAGGATATACCCTGAGATAAATAAAACAATCCACTTGCAGATGAGGGGGGGGGGAAAAAACAAAAGAAAAGATGGAAACAAAACAATGTTAATGGACAGGTCTCTGTGATGGCAGATTGAGAAAAAACAGGAGGGGGCAAGCACGGAATCACATCATGAGGGAACCTAAACCACATTGGGAATGCTTAGTCACCAATTGTAGTCTCAATTTCAGTCAATTTTGTAGTGGCTCCCATATATTGTAGCAACATCATTCAAACACAACTCTAACCAGTACAGACTAAAAAAAAAAAAATAAATAAAACAAGCACCAAACAACCCCAACATCCACCATACTCTTTTCTATTTTAAATTCAGGGCCCTCCTCATCCATACTCTCAAGTGCTTCAACATTTCCAAATCTCAGCTAATAACATCAGTTCATCAATATACACCAACACACAACTTTAGATTCCCATCAGCCACCTTTTTTGCCATGTGCCCCAAACAGCTGAGTGGCAAAGAACGAAATGCTGGTTTGGTGACCCAGCTTGCAGATTGGCACCCTCATCAGCCTACTTATTTCCCACAATTCCTATATGTCCAGGGGCCCAGCGGAAAAGGCTGTCTCAACAGAAATACTTTATCTATGCAATTCCTGTGGTGTTCTAAAGCTATTTTGCTCATCCCCTACACCTTGACCTCATATAATGGCAGAATCATATATCTTTCACTGTTGCCCTCTCAAAAGCATTACCACCCAGCCACCCTATCCATTTCATTCAAGAATCAATGCCATTTTTTTTAGTCAAAATATAAATTAAACTCAAGACTATTATAGCCATACGGGCCTTTTGGGTTGTGACTGCATAACCATGAGAATGCCACTCAATTATAAGGAGAGTGGACATGAAATAAGCTAAACATTTAAGTACCTTTTTGGCTGACATATTTGTTGACAGTTTGGTTGTATGAGCAGGTGGCAAGGCACCACCATTAGCATTCTTGGCTGGGGCAATTACACCTTCATCTTGAAAGACTTTCAATTTTTGACAGGCTTCCGCTAAGTGGCTTTCCACCTTTTCACAATGATTCCTGGTCTTGTTCAAGTCATATTCAATATCTTCAAGCCGATTCTGCATTTCTGCATGCTCAGTTTCCAGGGCCTGGACTTTTTCTTCTAATTCAGCAGTTTTTAATCCCATCACATGCTGTTTCTCATGCAGAGACAGATTCTGGGCATGCAAGTTCTTATTTTCTCTTTGCAGTTCAGCATTCAACTCTTTCACACTTTCTTCCAGCAATGGGGGAGGCTCATCCAATCCTTCTCCTTTCAGAGCTTTTGTCACCTGAATAAAAGTAGAAATTATGAATCATGTTCAGTTTCACATTGAAATAACCCTAACAAAAGGGCATAACTATTTTTAAATAAACCAAGTCATCATCAAAATCATTAAACAGTTTCTCACGTGATGTAGTTAAGCAATAACACTACTAAACAAATTCCCTTATTCCCTATTATCACAAACCTATTCTTTTCCCCACACTAGGAAATTGAGGTAAAGTCTATTTACTTTTTCATTCCTCTGATGCAGCCGATCAAAAGCCTGAATGATCTTGGCAACCGCCCTTCGTGACACTTGAACACGGTTGGCTAATTTCTCATCCAATTCTGCTCTGTCCCAAGTTGAAAGCTGCGTCAGGAATGAAGTCGTTGCCTCACTTTCATCTATAAAATTACAATTGAATTGAAGCAAGTAATGAGTTCTAATGTTAGTCTGAAGAGGAGGAGGGCGGAGTTTGTTTGTTTTTTTTTGGGGGGGGAAGCCTGTCTGACGACTGCCTACTAGGGCAAAAGTCGCTGTACTCATATCGCAGCCTACTACTAGGCTAGATTAAAAAATAAATAATATGTAAATAACAAAGATAAAAATAAAAACAAAGACTAAAAAAAGAAAGAAAACAAAAAGGCAACAAGAATGCACTCCGACATGGGGGTATACCCCCCCCCCCCCATGAGGGAATAGGCGGAAGGAAAATAATAATGAAATACAAGTGATAAATAAGTTGACAAACTGCAAGAGGAACCTTATCAATCATCTATCTCAGGAAGACAAAGATCACAAACTACTTTAGTTTCATTTATGAAATGAAATTTTAAGGGGACAAAAAATCCTTTTCCACAAAGTGGGTTGAGCATGAGCCAATGCCACTTAAAATACCCAACTTCACGCAGACCTTCAATACCCTATCAAGCACAAAAACACCCATATCTTGTTCATGCCAAAAAGCATTTCATAGTGATAGAGTTCTTATGTTGTCACATCTCAGTCAGGGTTCATCTCTGAGCAGAAGGCCCCAAGCATGTCCCCTCACAAACCCCCTCCATGCACATTTAACATACACTTGCTCATCAGTCAGGCCTTTCTCACATTCATTCACATGATCAACCCACCTTTAATGAAGTCTTTCAACTCCTCATGCACACGTAAGTCACTCTTATATTCTTTTCAAGTCTATTTCCATGCCCATACCATCCCATTGTCGCAACAAACGTCTGTTACCCAGTTGTTCCTCTCTATCAACCTTTTCACAAACCAAACATTTCTCTCAAGTAGTCAATTTGCATTGCTTTCACTCAAGATCCTCCCTTCTCATTCCATAGCATAGTCTTACTCCTGTACACCAACATCGGCACCAGCATATTCTCATGCAACTTCTGCTACATCCCTCATTCAAACTCTTAGCATTCACAAACACTACAGGAAACAATGATAAGTGAATTCATCCACATTTTGGAATCATCATTCTCCAGTTCTGATGAGGTGCTTACAATTCAAATCACTGAGGAGAAAAGACTTCGAGCAAGTGTACCAAGATGGGGGAAATGGGGTGGCAACAAATCAAAGCCAGCTGATAGTGGAATATCAGTGAAAGAATAGTATACCAATATTACAAAAGTCCTGTTACACTCATTACGACATTCTCAACAAAGGATACAATGAAGGTTTTGATGCAGTTAGATGCATTTTTATTGTCTTAACATATACACACTTGGCCACTCACGATTTAGACTTATCGTGTGTGACCTTGGAGCAATTTACACAGACTTTGGGTGACCCCGACTTTCACGTCTACAAGAACAATTCGTATGGCTGAAGCGGTGACAGTAATAGCACCGCCGCGGCAGTGGCACGAATGCCTTCACGCGATAGCGGTACCAACCGGCACGCACCGACTCAGGGAGCTTGTCATAGTCGAACGCAACAAAGAGTGTAGGGGTGGGTCTCGAGGCCCCTCCCTGTTTTGTCATCACACATTCGACCTTGACCACCCCATGGTCAGCCAGCCGTAAGGTGATGTACTCTATGGAGTAGTCCACGAGTTCCCTCACAGAAACTACTACTTTCACAAAGTTTATGGTAGAGTGCAGCATCAAACTCACTGGGGTGCCATCAAGTGTCCGAAGAGCACTTATCTTGGCCGCCTCGGCGGGATTCGCCGCATTCGCCTATTGTAATATTAATCAATGTGGCTGCCTTGAAGGCCACACACAAGTTGCGGATAAAGTTCTTGCTCATTGCTGGCCCACACAAGGTTGATGGAGGACTTAAGATCATCAACATTGCTGTGGTGGACCTTGCAGGCCTTGCCCTCAACATGCTATGGTCAATAGGATTAAGGTTGAGTGACTGCAGCAGCCAAAAGTCCTTCGATCAGGGGTTCATGTTCACCATCAACCAATCTTGCACGGTCTTAGCCATCTGGACTGGGGCACCGTCCTGCTGAAAGAGTAGCCCACCTTCTTCATGATCTTTCACACCTAGGGCAGGAGTTTCATGGCCATGATGTCCCTGTAATCAGCTGCAGTGAACCTGTAACCAGCCACAAACCATACCAGCATCATCTTCTCACCATTCAAAACTACAACACCGAGCATTATCATGGAGACTGGGTGCTTGATCAGGGACACGTAGTGGACCTTGGAGACACCCTGGCTTACCACACGGTCATTCTGCTTGTTAATGACCGGGTTGACTGTGATGGTTTTTTCATCTGAGAAAATAAGAATTTGATTGCCATGACTCTTGATGGCCTGTCACCAAGATATTCTTCTTTTTGAGGAGTGTAATTTTGAGATTCAGAGCACTTCCAAAGGCCTTTTTCCCAGCCAAACATTTGACAACTTGAGGTCTGTCTGAACGAGATCAGTCTTTGAGGTCTTCCCCATTCTTGAGCCTCTCCACGACTGCAGATAGTCATCCGCTTGGTGATGTCAGAATTGTTGTCCTGCTCACAGGAGAGTAGATATTTTCTTTTCACTTCCATTTCAACACCTCTGCACACAATGGAAAAGACATTTTTATGATGTTGTAAAAGTAGAACTTTAAGTTTGTTTGATGGAACTTTTTTTTCTATCACATACGTAACCCCTTGAAAGAAAAAGAAATGAGTAAGAGACCCTTTGCAAAACCCAGTACCTTCTATCCAAGTGTAGCTGCACTGCCAGCGCCAAAAGTTAGTTAAAGAAAGAGAATGAGACATGGCAAGTGTAAATTGCGCCTCCTCCTGCATGATCCCCACGCCTTATCCAGAAGTAAGGTTGCAAAACCCTTATACTCTGGGAAGGTGGGCTGGGGACAAACGCCCATCATGGTCCCCTGAAGCCAAATAGCTAAAGCGAAGTGGATGAAATCCATTAAAGGAAAATGCCCTCCAAGTTTAGTGGGAAGGAAATGCAGGGGACCTCCAAGGTACGACAAGAACTGCCACATGGGAATGTCTAACATTTTTGCAGACAGAAGTCTGATGGCAGTTTGCTGTAGACTTTGCTGTTGACTTTGAAGGCTCAGGAGGAGGCTTGGCTAATTGTATGAGCCTTCCGCTCCTCCTACCTCAAAAACTTTGTCTGGCCGGCTGGCTGGGTCTCGACTTTACAAAGTTCCCGTCCAGCCTTGGAGTGGGGCAAGGAAGCCGAGGCTCCTTTGTCTATGCTCTCCTTTTACAGAGAAGATTTATGAAGCTCTGGGGATGACCTCATGATCACCTCCGCTTTTAGCATGGGGAGGGGGCACTGGTTTTAGCTGGGAGGCATGTGCCTGTATTGGTGCCAATTCTACCAGCGGGGTGCATGGGGAAGGTAGAACTAACAGAATGATTCCTATTGAGTGCAGTAACTACTCTGCTCATTGGCCTGGAGGAACCAGGAACAGTGCACACTTCCTTAACCTGAAGTCCGCAAGAAGTCCCAGGTCATCCAACAACACAAGCACATGCTCTTCATCCATCAGACTAACAGGACACTGTACTTTCAAGCAATCACTACCTTCACCCAAGCCACTAATCTTTAGGCTCACTGGCATTCATACACCACTCAAACTCCTCATACTTTCCCACAATTATAGGCGACTTTAAAATAAAATTATGAAAACAAAAAGATAAAAAGGGAAAATGAAAACAATTAGGAAGCAAGCTCCGGTGTCACAGGGAGGTCCCCCTCTTCCCCGGCAAAGGAGTGTGCAACCTACAAAGAAAACAACAATAACAAAAAACAAAACCTAGTTAAATAAAAGGGAGAAGGCCGGCCTCCTCAAAAAAAGTCTACCAGTCCACCAGTCAATGAGTACGCACTCATCCCGAGTACAAAGGACAAGGCCTCGCAGATGGCATTTTCCAGTTGGAGCAGAGCATCCAATGTGAGGTGGAACTTGCGGAAACCACACTGTGCAGAAGACAGATGGCTTCCTCTGTCCAGAAAAAAGGCTAATCTAACATTTACCAATTTCTCCATCAACTTGCACACGCAAGAGGTCAGAGAGATTGGGCGAAAACCAGTCGGAGTAGAGTGATCTCTCCCCGGCTTGCGAAAGGCGAGCACAGTAGTGATTCGCCAGGAATGCCTCGCTCACCCAGGTGTCGAAGCATGGCGTACGGGACATCGTCCAGACCATAGGCGATGTCCGCGTGTGAAGCAAGAGCGGAACGCAACTCACTCAGAGTAAACCTGACGTTGAAGGGTTCTCTGCTTCTGGAGGTCAAGTCCAGTCGGCGGCCTTTCGCGACATTACGACGTGCATTGAATGCTGGCGGAGCAGCATCCCGGCTAGAGAATGCAGAGAAAGCGGTCGCGAAGGATTCGGATATGGACGTGGGGTGAGAGATTGCGGTCCCATTCTCCTGGAGAATGGGAGGGGAGTCCTGCAAGAACTTGCCCCAAATCCTTTTGACCTGCTTCCACACTTCTGCTAGAGGGGTCTTCCCATTAAGTGAAGACATGTATGCCCACCACTGGGTGTGGGCAAAGGAGCTGAAGCTACTTTGTTGCTGTCCTCCTTTTGGGCAGCAGCTTTAGGAACCCCAGAAGATGGCCTGGCGACCAACTTCAAGGGTGTTGCCTCCTGTGACTCGGTGGAGGCGTGTGTCAGTTTCGCCTTACGGGAAACGGTCACACTTTGGAAAGGGGTGGGAAGCCCTGGTTTTAGCCGGGGCTGGGTGTGGACCCTTTGTGCCACCAGCTTTACCAGGGGAGTGCCCGGGGTGGATAGAAATCACAGAAGGGTTCCAAATGGGCGCGGAATCGACCATACTCGTAGGGCTGGAGGGGCCAGGAGCAGAGGATAGCTTTTTCAAAATTGAGGCATAGGATGTCCCAGGTAGCGCTGAGTGAGCCAGGACCAAGTCCTTAGCCTTGCGAAATGAGAGATGATCCTGAGCCTGATTTCCTTCTCAAGCCAATAGGCACCACATTGCTTTGAAGAAATGGGGTGCAGCTCTCCGCAATTGACACACTTGGCCACACACAATTTGGACTTAACGTGTGCAGCCTTGGACCAACTTACACAGGTTTCAAGTAACCCTGACTTTGCACGTCGACAGGACCGATTAGTATGGCCAGTAATACTGGCAGTAATAGCACTTCCACGACAGTGGCCTGAATGACTTCACGCAGTAGCGATACAAACCGGCACACACCAACTCAAGGAGCTTGTCACAGTCGAACGTGATGAAGATTGTAGGGGTGGGTCTCAAGGCCCCTCCCTGTTTTCTCATCACACGCTCGACCTTGACTGCCCCATGGTCAGCCAGCTCTAAGGTGTTGTCCTCTATGGAATAGTTCAAGACTTCCCTCGCATAAACTATTCCTTTCATGAGTGCGGCATCACACTCTTAGGCGTGACATCAAGTGTCCGAAGGGCACTAATCATGGCTGCCTCGGAGGAATTCGACACATTCGCCAAAAGGCTCACGTCCGAGAAACGGGTCACCTTCGGTTCTCTACCAATCACACTGCCCTTAGCCAACATGCTGCCATCAGTGGAGCGAATGACCAGGAAGTGTTTGAAGCCAGCAAGCTCGAAAATGCCGGCTAGTCTCTAAATGAGGGGCCCCGATGTAATCGAGCCAACGCTCTTCGCACTAGCCCTTTTGGTCTTAGTCAGCCCCCACGGATGGAGAGGAGCCCCGAGTCTTTTTAGTCTTTTTCTTGTTTGTTTGTTGGGGTTTTTTAGGAGAGGTAGGCAGGGAATGAGCCCTCTTCTCCCCTCTGCTGGAAGGAGCGCTTAGGCCGGATGGACCGGCCTCAATAAGGTCCTTCTCCAAAATGGATAAGGCCCTGATGGTTCTAGGGGCACCAGCTGGAGGAGGAGATTCCCTCCCCAGCTTGTACTGCCTTGGAGACCCAAGATGTTTGAGGAGGACCTTGCATAGGGGCGGACTCTATTTCAGTGCTTAGCGCCAAGCCCGGATTCGCCCCCATGGAAGGCCCTACCGTCTGAGGCTGGGTTGCTTCAAGGACCATGTCTATCTCGTGGGGGCCTCCATTTGGCCTCCCCCCCCCCAGGACATCTCAGGTCCCATTGACAGCGGTTTCACTAGTCGAGTATGGGAAGGAGGCACAGGCCTTGACCCTCACTAGATTTACTATTCGAGCCAGCAGGTCTTTAGAGGGAAGCAACTGATGGAGCCCGTCTTCCCTCTCCCCCCTAAGGGGGTTTGCCCTACCGAGACACTTCAATGGGAAGCGGTCGGCTATGGGCTTTCTGCTGGCTTTCTTGGCAGTCCCCTTGGAAAATAAAAGGGGGACTCCCGCTGGAAAGGGGGAGGTGCCCGAAGACACCTCCAGACAAGCGGGTGAGGGGGGAGTCCCCTACACCCATAGGCAAAGGAGAGGAGTAAGCCTCCTCTCCAGTTAAAGAGATGTGGAGGGTCCCCTGTGAGAGCATAGGGGGGAATGGCTCCATTTTTTTTCAGTGGAGCTGCCCAAAGGCGGCTCTGTCGATCGTGAGGGGGAACGGGAAAGATGTTTTTTTGTTATATTTTCATCATCGGGCATGGGGACCCTATTCTTTCTGTGGGAAGCAAATTACCACTTGCAGTGGCCTGCGCTGTAAGGGGTGCGTATGGGGCTGGCAGAGCCAGGTGCCACCATTTAAGGCGACCCCTCCCACCTGGTGACCTGGCAGACATTCGACATGGATACAGTGATGGCAAGTTAGATTTGTATGGCAATCAAGAAAGAGATCTACTACAGAAGAAGACCACTAGGTTATTAGCGTAGTGTGCTGCTAATGGAATGGGTTAGGGAGATGACTGTATTAATTACAAAAAAAAGAAGGATGATCAGCACTGAGCCCCGGGGAATGCCCTCCTGTGAAAAGATGCTGGAGTAGGAAAAACCTACCCAGAATTGAAAAGTCATGAAGGAACTTAAAATTGAATCTGGGCAAAAACCCACAAAGTTAAAGGAGTGCATCTATAGATATTAGAGCAGCAGTGGCTAGTGTCATAGGCTTTGTGAATGTCAAAAAATATAACTAGTGTGAATATCAAGAGTTGAGGAAGGCTAATACCTCATCAACTGTGGGAAAAGCATAGACCCTAGGGAAGCAAGCCACGTTGGCAGAGTAATTTGGCAATTTGCCCTGCAGAAGTGCCATCTCTGTTGTATGACAATTTGGCTAGGGGTGGGGTGAGAGAAACTGGGAAGTGGTTGGTACCAAAGTCCTCGGTTACAGCCCAAGAGAAATTAAGTTGCACTTCATCGGAGATAAGGAAGGGATCAAGAGATGAGAGTATAGGAAGAAAGATGGAAATAAGTAGGTAAGCCATTCGGACAGCTCATTCATGAGGGATGAAAGAGTAAGTGAGGAAATTCAAGCAGTAATTTCCCTAGGCAAGGTCCCTGCTTGAAATTATTTTTTTAAAAAAAGGTCTATGGAGCTGCTGCTGCTGTTGTCATTCCTTAAGCTGTCTGACTGGACAGCACTGAGACTGAGGAAAGTACAATTTGTAATAGGCTCAATTCCCCTTTCCTACAACTCCACCTTTTTCTCCATGATGGATGCTACCCCAGATATCTCATCCTATCTTGCCCCTTCTTGACCACCTCTAAACCCCTGGAGAAGACATGCTGCGGCAGTCTCCTGAGTGCTGCTGTGTTCAATGAAGAACCTAGAGGGTGGCAAAGTAAAAAGATCAAGACCTATGCAATCATGTGGGAAACAATCACTTTACTCTAAGGGTATATAATACACAAGGTACTTTAATGCATCTCACCCAGAAGAAACATCCTTTCCACTGTACACAGAGGTCATCCTGGCAAGGCTCCTATGCAGTCACCATCCAAAACTAAATGCCAACAGATATTAGTATGACTAACACTGACATCTGTACCCCCACTGCCATTATGAACAAGACACACAACATATGTTTACGTGCCAAACACTTACACACCTGACAAAATCTAGATACAGGCAGTGCTGGATCTCTGTAAGAACCCAGTCCAGTTGGTGGAGTGAGTCAAGGTTGATGACCTTGGAGCAGGAACTCAGGCCAGGGACAAAATCATTGAAGGTAATTAAATTTAATAATTCCTTACTTTTAGTTTCAGACTCATCAGCCATTTCTGCATCATAACGCTGGAGCATAAGTCTGGTGTCTTCATTAAACTGATTCCAGTAACGATTAATAACAGTGAGGACATCATCACTCTGGGTTTGACGCTTTTCCAGTTGTTCAATACGAGATCTGAGATCATCTTCTATTCTTTTCCTCTGATCCAAGCGCTGCAAAATTCAATAAAAATTAATATTATACACTATTAACAAAGGTAAGCTACATTGAGTATGGTTGTACACTGGATGGAATACTGATTAGAGTCAACCCTGCAGGGGCTGGCATAATCTAGTGACCCATAGTTTAGAAATTACATTCAACTGGTTCCTGACTCTATAACCGGAGTGGTACGAGCATAAAAAGACTACATGGAGGCATAGCGGTTGAAAGCAGTTTTACAGAAACCAAGACAACAGTCTTGCAATAAAATGAAAATTGATAACAGAAGTTGAGAGGACATGATTATAGAAGACAGGTCAAATAAGATCAATTGGTACACCATTCAAGGTCAGTCCAATTCAAGTAATATTTAACTTCTTTGAAATGGTCATTAAGAAGGTTTATAACCCCCTTAGTGTATATGTCCTTAGAAAAGGCCAAGAGTAATAATTTTTTTACAATATAGTTTACATCAGCAATTAATTTTCCTTTTGAAATTTTTTTTCATTCATTTAAAACAAGAAATGGAAAATTTGCAGAAACCTAAATTGCATTAAATTAAAAATGGTTTATTTACAAAAACTGAGCACATTATCCTTTGAATTAAATATACTTAAGAGAACTGCAATTAACAATCTGGACAGGAAAACCATCCCAATAACTTGCAACTTTGTAGGTAAAGCAATTTTTTAGAACCGCAATTTTAAATTGGGGGATAGACGAGATATATCAATTTCTTCTACTTCTCTTGCAGTAGATGCACCATCTATCCCATCATCATAGACAAAATGTACATAAAAAACAGAAGCTTTCCTGGCAGCTTTTTCTATGCTCTCACGCATCACCTTCCACACCCAAACCCTCAGACTCTCTTATCACTTCCCACTCCCTTGCAACCAACTCTTTGTATTCTTTCTTGCACCTCGCTTCTTTCAGGTTCTCCACTCTTACCACTTCCTTCTTTGGCAAGCTCCTTTATTTGCCAACCCATTCACTCATTTACTCTTACTTCTGCTATCACCAGGTGATGGTTGGATAAGTCTCCCACAATCTTCCTCTTTACATCTACATCCAAAAGTCTCTTCACATTCTTTTGAATCAGAACATAGTCTAACATGCTCCTTTGATCCTTAATCACCCTTTCTCCCACCTGTCTACCCAGTCTTTCTTAGGTATACATCTTTCTTTCTTTCTTTCTAAACCATGTGTTGCCAGCTACCATCTCTCTTCCAACACACATTTCCACGAACCTTACATCATTATCATTCACTTCTGGCACTCTGTATCTCCCAACTAACCCATTCACTATTCATCACCTACCTTTGAGTTCAGGTCACCTATTTACATTTAAACCTTGCAGACTTCCATTCAGCTCTTCCCAAAATACTTTTTACATTTCCAGGTTCACCCACATGTGGAGCATACACACTATTGCCCACTTTTTGCATCTGAACTTCACTCACACCCACAACACTCTTGAATTTACCTCCTTATACTCTCATACACACTCACACACTTCATCACTCATCAGTATCGCCACCCCATGCTTCACTCTCACTCTCATTTACTCCTGATTTTATCGCTGTCACCCCACCAAACCCTTCAACATCTTTTCCTTTCAATTTGGTTTCTCTCAGGGCCAGAACATCTAGTTTTCCTTTTTCAAACAGATAACCAATTTCACTTCTCTTCACATTCTCCCCACATCTACGTACATTCAAACAACCCAAACTGAGGCGCCAGAGTGGCTTTGACCACTCCTGGCCATTTCGAGAAATAATTACAGAAGCAAGGATTCCTAGCCCCTACTTCCGATCGTTATTGCACAAAAAGTGGCCGATGGGTTTGCGGCATTCCCTATGCCTTATTATTAAATAATAGCATACTAATAATAACTATTAACAGAATTTCTGATGCTCCAAATAGTTATTCATATAATATGAAATATTTTTTTCAAAACCTGGAAAAACAGCCTTTTTAAATACAAATAAATATAAAAATCATACTAAATAATATGATAATAATGCTAATAATAATTAATAATAATAAAAAGGTATAGTAGTGTGTAGGTAAAGTAGAGGGGGAGGGCAAAGTACCCACAATAACTTTCCCAGGGCCCATCATAGAGTTCATATCAACCGTGACAGGACTTCCCTAATTTGCACTCAGGTCGAGAGGACATGCAACTCCTACAGACGCGACGTGCAACTCCTACAGACGTGAAGTCCCACAGGTTACACAGGGTATCCCCCCCCCACCCCCTACTCTGTACAGTAATGAAATCAATTATTACTTTCTGAATACTAATATTAGGCAGTTTTCATTACTTATTACTTGCCTAAAATTAGCTTGATAATGCTTGGTTTCTCCCTTACTCATTCGATGTAGGTCATGACTACATATAATTAAGCACAGATAAATCAAGCGCATTACAACATGATTACCCTCAGCATGTGCAGCAGCCAGTCAATCCACATTGCTGCACATCCTCCAGATTAGTCATCAAAACATGTAATATTTTTACTTAAAATAAAGCAAAACCTGATGAGGCAACTCTGCCAGAAGGGCTTGTTAAAGTGGTGAAGATAGAGAAAGTGAAAATGTGTGGAAGTTATTAGCGTGCATAGTCAAGAATATTTAGTGTAATCAAGAGAGGGAGGCTGCCCAACTCTCCATTAAGGCAGCTTCCCCCGCAGGCAGAGAGGCCAACAGGGAACTAGCACCTATTAACTGCAGCACTTGACACTACCTCGTGAGTGCTAAAAAAAAAGTGTTGAGTGCTGAAGACAAGGTGCAAGTCAGTTCTCAAAATTACAGGTTGAATCTTTAACAAAGTCCAAGAATGTATGCTTGACCTTGCAGTTAGCTAAAACTTCTAAATAAATGTACATACAATAAATAAATTAACTATGAATTCTTGACTAACCTGAGAAAGTTTGTGATTTTGAAACTTCAAAACTTTCATATCCATTTCATCAAGGGTAGAAATGGCTCCAAATAGCACTGGCTCAAACTGAACTTTGAGGTTTTTAGAGGCAGGTGTCCCACTGACCCCAGCATCATCAAGGGGTCTTTTAGACATTATCATCAAATCCTGAGGAAAAAGGTGGGGTTTTTTTTTAGTTTCAATATAAACTTAATATATACTAAATTATTAAAAATAGTGGGGGTGGGGGGTGCAACCCCCTACACTTAAAGGGAGGTATGGGGACAAGTCCCCCCCCCATTTCAAAATTCCCTTAAAAATTATAGATAATACAATATGATGCCACCCCAAAATGCAAAAATCACTAAGAAAACTTGTGTGCCACTAATCTTAACAATTACCAAATTTTGTACCAGAAATCAGTTCAAGCATTTCTTTCATTTTATTTAGCAAGATATTTTATTTTTTAAATAAAATGCAGCGTTCACAGAAAACAGACACCAAGCTGAATATAGATGATATACTGAATATGCAGAGTATAATGTATGTACCTTTTACTTCTTGAAATCACTTAAATACACCAATAGTTTCAAGAGGTATTGGAGATTCATTTTCTCAAGAAAAATTACTCTTATCAAAATGGCCAGGTCCAAATTGTGACCCAAACTTTATGTTGATTAGGAAGGGATAATCCAATTGTACTCTTTCTATATTTACAAAAATATATACTTTTAAGATTTCAAAATTAACTCACTTTTTTCAAGGTATTAAAAAATGGGGAATTTTACAGACGAGGAGTTAAGCTTACTGGTCTAAAGTTATTTGGATCCTCTTTACTTCCTTTAAAATAAGCACTAAATTCACTCTCTTGCAGTCAGGTATTTCTCGAAACTCTGATGATCTAAAAATATATATATATATATTTTGCATTTATTGAGGTTAAAATTCATCTGCCACTTCTGAGCCCAAGCTAACAACTTATTTAAGTCACCTTGCACTTTAAAGCTACCCTCAACCTCTTTGACTACAGCTGCCAATTTAGTGTCATCATCAAAAATTGACACTTTGCTATTTACACCTTGCCCAAGATCATTTACATAGATTATAAATAATAAAGGGCCTAAAACTGATGCCTGAGTTACGCCACTAATAACATTCCTCCACTCTGACCTCACTCCATTCAGTACAACTATCTGTTTCCTATCTTTCATCCATTCAGTTATCCAATTTAAAACTTTCCCACATATCCCATGCAGCTTTAATTTATGAACTAGTCTTCTATGTGGAACCTTATCAAAAGCTTTGCTGAAATCAAAGTAGATCACATCAACTTTCTCACCCCTATCTAATTCTTTAGTTACATAATCCAGTAAATTAGTTAAACACGATCTACCTTTACTAAAACCATGCTGAGCATCATTAATTAACCTGCTACTCTCTAGATGATCAGAAATTCCCTTCTTAACCATCTTCTCAAGAGTTTTACAGACTATAGAAGTTAAGCTTACTGGTCTAAAGTTATTTGGGTCCTCTTTGCTTTCCTTTTTAAAAATTGGCACTACATTTGCCAATTTCCAATCATTTGGTATTTCTCCAGACTCTAGTGATCTAATAAATATCTTCTCAAGAGCTACTGCAATACTTTCTACACCTTCTTTGAGTATCCTAGAATGAATGATGTCAGGGCAAGATGCCTTACTAGTATTTAACTGCATTATAAGCCCTTTAATTTCTTCTGTCTATATTAATAGAATTTATCCCTACTTCCCTTGACCTAGAATTATCATCAATTAATCTAACTGGTTTCTCTTCTGTGAATACTGAAGCAAATTGATCATTAAGGACCTCTACTACTTACTCATCATTCTTTCAAAACCCCTTCATATTTAATAGGCCCTATTTTATCACCGTTAGATGTATTATTGATTCTATAATAACTAAAGAATTTTTTAGGATCTTTATTATTATTTCTAGCTAAATTCATTTCTGCTGTCCTTTTGGTCTTCTTAATAATCTTATTTAGCTCATTTCTGGTTTACCTATAATGGTTTAAATTATCTAAACTACTCTCACTTTGTAATCTCTGGTATGCCCTTTTTTTCTCTGAAACTTTATTAGCTATTTCTTGATTACACCATAATGGTTTCCTACATTTCTTCCTAATAGACACTGTTCCTGAACCATGTTTAATATAGTCTTAAAAATATCCCACATCTCCTAAGTATTCTTTCCATGGAATTCTATATCCCACCTAATCTGATTTAGCATATTGCGTAATTTATCATAATCTCCCCTTTAAAAATTTGGAATTTTTGTGGAGTTTGTCGTTGTTCTACCCTTAATTATTTGCAAATTAAACCGAATCATCTGATGATCACTGTTTCCCAATGATTCCTCTACACTCAATCCTTAAACCAAGTGATCATCATTTGAAAGAATTAGATCTAATATATTGGCACCCCTTGTTGGCTTATTAACAAATTGGGTCAAAAAGTTCATCCTCAAAAACACTCCATAAACTTACAACTTGCTCTATCTCTTCATATCGTATTTTCCCAGTTTACAGAAGTTAAATTAAAGTCACCAAGAATAACTATCTTCTTTGCATCCTTTACTTATTTCCCAAATCATTAACTCATTGATACAATCAGGTCCTGGTGGTCTATAAAAAGCTCCCAAGTGTATTTTCCTATTTTTACCAACCTTAATATCTATCCATAATGATTCACCTTCTCCTTGCTTTATAGAGTTATTAGATTTGAAGAAATGCTATTTCTGATATAAATAATCAACCCACCACCAGTCCTATCTCTCCTTTGACTAATGTACATAGTATAACCCTCTAGTTCAAATTCACTCGCATTATCATTAAATATATTTTCATTAACCCAAGATTCAACTATACATATTATATCTATATCTTCATGAATGATATAACTAAATAATTCATCCCTCTTATTTCTAAGACTACGAGCATTTGTGTAAAGACAACTCAGCCCACCTATCCCTGAAGCACCTGAGGGCCTATCTCCTCTGCATCTCTTTTCTCTCCTTTCCCAACCCTGTACTCTTGTATTTCCCTGACCACTATCACTACTCAAGTAATTTAACCCTAAAGCACTTCCATTAGCCTGCCTACCTTCTACAAATCTGTGTTTGCTTCCTTTCCCTTCCTCACTTTGAGCCATTAAATTTCCCTGACCACTATCAAAACCTAGTTTCCCGCCTCTAAAGACCTAATAACACTATCTAATTCCCGCCACAAAACCTCAACCTCATCTCGGCTCAGATGGAGTCCATCCATCGCATACAAACCCCTATTCCCATAAAACCCACTCCAAACATCTACAAACACTAACCCTGACTCCTGGCACAAACCTTTCACATATTCATTCAACACCACTGCACAAGACAACCATTCCATCCCCACATCCATTCTTGGAAGCACACCTGAAACAACGCCTTTTACTCTACTTTCACACATCCTTTCAATCAGCCTTTTATACCGCTGTCGTAACTCACAAGTACCCACCTTCTTTACATCATTTACTCCGACATGTGTAATCACAACTGCTTCCTTCTCACACCCAGACACCAACCTATCATACCTCTCACACAAATCATTTACACCAGCACCAGGCAGACAAACTCTCACTCCCTTCCATTTACTTTCACTCAACTTCCTATCTAAATACCTAATCTGAAAGTCACCCATCACAATCACCTCAGTCTTTCTCCTATTCTCTCTAGGCCTAGTATTACCCTCCCTCCTGCTCTCACTCCCTCGACCTCCTATTCTACTTTCAGGCACAGCCACACCAGACAAATCTCTTTCAAATTCTTCCTCTCTCAGGGCATCAAATCTGTTAGTTAGCCTAACAGGTTCCATGTCCCTCTCCTTCACACACCTAACCTGTCCTAACTTATCTATACTGTTCACTTTCACCCACCACTCATCATCACTTACTTCACTTACTGCTTTCTCTCCAGTCCCTGTTCTAGGCCTAACTTCCTCCCTCCTGGTCCCAATCTGACTCTTCGAACGTACACTGGCATCTCTTCTTACTTCAGACACTAAATTGTTCAGTCTCAAGCATTCTGCACGTAATCGACTCATCTCCTCAGTCAAAGCACATACACGGCACTCAGACACATTCACTCTCCTCTCTACACCACAGACATCGCACACTACATACACACTACTTTCAAAAGGCATACTCTCTACATCCAAACAGTCAGCCATACTTGAACAATAATAGAAACAAAAACTTACGAACAACAAGAATTTGTGCGCGCAAGTTTAAAACCTGCTAATCAAGATGGCCACCAAAGTAAACAAAAGTCACTTTCTCTGCTAAATTTCTTTTCAGGTAGTGTCTCATACTTGGGATGCAAACAAGCTACACGAAGCATCCTTGTTTCTCATGTTTATGGGACAGTTGTGCAGATAGTATGCACTATAAGAAGAAGGTTTGGCCTCCCCAAGAAGCACTTAGAATTGGATCAAACAATGTGATCGCTGAACTTTTAGTGCCTCCTCACAAAATACTGCTTCTTCCAAACTGCATATAAAGCTTGGCATAATGAAAAATTATGTCAAAACCCTTAATAAAGAAAGCCAAGCTTTTAAATTTCTTCAAAAATTTCCACAAATCAGTAATGCTAAGCTTCATGCAGGAATTTTTGATGGACCTCAGATCAGGAACTTGATGAGAGATCAGCAGTTTGAGGCATCAATGACAGACATAGAAAAAGATGCCTGAAAAGCTTTCAAAGCTCTAATTAACAATTTTCTAGGCAATAAAAGAAGCCTAGAAGAATATGTTGCCCTGGTCAATCAGCTCCTAACAAGTCTCAAACATTTAGGAGCTCCCATCTGGATTATTTTCCCGACAACTGAGGAAATTACAGTGAAGAACAGAGGGAAAGATTCCACCAGGACATAAAAACAATGGAATCCAGGTACCAGGGTAAATGAGATGTAAACATGCTTGCTGACTACTGTTTGTGTTTGAAGTGTGATGCACCAGATGAGAAGCACAAACAAAAATTCTCAAGGGTGTCTTTTCTTGGAAATTAGAATTATTTTTCTTTATTGTTGCATTCTTTCATTTTTTGTTTTATTAAAAGGATTATAGTTTACATACGTTTATTCCTGTTTCTATGATATAACAATAATAATGCATTATTACATAGAAAGGTTTTTGAGGGTTTTTTTCAGGAAAAATGGGGTAATCTCAATGAAAATGGTGTATGCTGTACTAGGAAAACTTGACCTGATTGAACAAAAATATATTCATTTTTGAGCTCAGGAGGTTTGATTGATTAAGACACCCAAAAGAAATCCTGAGGAATATAAATTTTTTTTTTTTAAATGCAGGTCTGTGTAATTAATTATGATACTGCTCTAAGATTGATAGATAAAAGGGATATTTATGTTTTTAATGAGAAATATAATTAGAGGTGCCAAAATGAAGGCAATACCTCGAACCATCAACTGAACTGAACACTAGTTATACCTAAACAAGATCATTAATAAAAATAAAGAACAACAATGACCCCTAAGGAACCCCAATAGTAACATTCCTCCAAACAGATTTAATCCCATCTATTCTAACTCTTTGCTGTCCTTCACTAAGCCACGACTGAATCAACCTAAAAATACTTCTATCAATCCTATGGGCTTTAACTTTATTCAAAAGTCATAATTATGGCACCCTGTCAAAAGCCTTAATAAAATCCAAATAAGCAATATGTAATTCTCATCTCTATTGGCAGCATTGTACACCTTTCTATTGAAACAGTAAATTAGTCAAACATGATTTGCCCCAAGTAAAGCAGTGTTGAGATTCCTTAATCGAATTATATTTATCTAAGTGATCAGTAAATTAGTCAAACAAGATTTGCCCCTAAAGCTGTCTTCAGATTCTTTACTGAACTTATGTTTATCTAAGTGATCTCTAAAAAAATTGGTATTAAAGATTCCATCATTTTCCCCAATGCTGATCTCAAACTCACTGGTTAGTATTTGAAGAATTGTTTTCTCCCTCTTAAATATAGGTATCACATTAGCTTTCTTCCATGCCATTGTACAATGCTAGTTAGTCTCTAATAATTTTCTAAATAGGTATGCTAGAGGCTCACTTCACACATCTTTAAATTCCTTTAAAATCCTACCATTACAATACTTTCATCATCTTATTTATCCCAACAGCACTCAATATCCACTCACTGCTTACTCTAGCCTCAGTAAAATTCCTGACTACATACCTCCTACTACTATCATAAAACTTTCCTAACAAATCCCTATATCTAGACACTAGCTCCTCCAACCTAGTTTTCCCTATATCCTTCACTCACACTAAAACAATAATTGCATCTCTTTCATCTCCATCCACTATCCATTCAATTCTCTCACTCGCATCCCCTATAAATCTGCAGCTGGTAAACAAACCCTCATCCTTCTCTTGCACTCACGATCACAAAAAGTCTGATCTAAATACCTAACCTGTGAATCACCCTTGGTCTACTATTCCCACATCCTTACTTCCATCTGAAACAGGAGATGCCTCACTAGCTACAGGTTTCTTTCCTCCCTTTACCACCATCCACTTGGTACTATTCCCACTCTTAGCTAATGGGCTAACCTTACAAGCCCCAGAACCCACAGTGGCCTAGTACTGAGATCCCTCCTAAATTCAGTGACTAACTCGTCCAACAGCTATTCTTTCCAAATCCTGCACTCTGCCCTCTTCTAACTACTCCACAATCCTACCATTCCACATCCATTACAAGATTCACCCTCAGGCATACACCTTTCTCTCAACTCAATCGAATCAGCCATTTTAACCTAATTAATACTTAAAAATGTCCTTTACTTATTTAAAAAAAAAGGAATGAATACACTAATGAAAGTAAAAGAACAGCACACTAAATAGCACTTTAAAGAGCTGAAAAGAATGCTTAACTTACAAAATAAACTAACTTGGGTAACTAGCAAGATGAGCGCTGATCCTATAAAAATGCACAGGATCACAAGAAAAAAAATAGAAAAGAAAACATTCCAAACAAAGAAGAATTACCAAATACAAATGTATTATTCACACAAATAGACAATAATTGACAGCCAAATCAAACTAGCTCTTCAAAATTATTATGAATATCAAATCAGTCAGTTTTTCTTCAAATGCAACCTAAGAGAAAGCTATAAGGAATAACCAAAGCCCTCACCAACACTGTCATGAGTCAATTCCAACAGTTTATCTTTCTTTCTCCAATGTTGATAACATCATTATGGCTCATCACAAACTAAATCCTGCAAATAGTATTTAAAAAGGAATCACCATAATAGTTTGTCAGAAAATAAATCATGCAGCTACTGCATCCCCTATAATAATCATGGCTTATGAAAAAATTAAATCATGCAATACACATACCAATAATATACACACAAATTAATATTTCAATATGTAATTTGCTCCTAAGACAACTGAAAACCCATGAAAACCAACCCTCCACATATACTCATCGAACTTGTGTTTGGACTGCTTATTGTCTACTGTGGTAAACCATTCCAGTAATCTAGCACTGTTAGTGAAAAAATAGTTATTCACATCCAACCTACACCTCTTTTTTTAATTTTCCAACTAAAAGAACTTTCTAAAATCCAACTTATCTACCTCAGAACAAATCTTAAAAAGCTCAATCCCCTCTCACACAAAATCCTTTATATAAACTAAGAATAATGGGCCTAGAACAGATCCCTGAGGTACGCCACTGCTAACATCCCATTAATGTGACCTCACTGCATTTAGTACCACCCTCTGCTTCCCATCTTTCAGGCAATGAGCTATCCAATTCAAAACTTTCCAACGTATCCCATGCAATTTTAATTTGTGGAACCTTATCAAAAACTTAGTCAATTAAAATCTAAGTAAATTACATCAACGCTCTCTCCCCTCTCCCTTATATAATTGTTTAGTTACATAATCATAAACTCTACTAAATTATTAAACATGATCTACCACCTCTAAACCCACAGTGAGCATTACTTATTAAACTACTTTCTAGGTGCTCAAAAATACACTTCTTAACTAACTTCAAGAATTTTACAAACTATAGATGTTAAGCTTACTGGTCGAAAGTTGTGTCCTCTTTACTTCCCTTCTTACAAATTGGCAATACATTTGCTATTTTCCAATCATTAGTTATTTCTCCAAACTCAAGTGATCTAATATATACGAGGGGCAGCCAATAAGTTTTGCGAGTCAGTAGGGCAAAACAGAGGAAGGGGGATGGCTGTTTGTAAGGGTGTTAGGACAAGTTATGACAAGTCAGGACCTGCATCTGCACGCTCCTGCCTCGTCTATTTAAGAAGCAGTAGCTGATCGCAGATCGTCAGTCATAATTTTTCAACAATGGAGAAGGTTGAGCACCACGCAGTGATCAAATTTTGACCAAGGAAGGCAAGAAGGCAAAAGAGATCCATGAATGCATGGTTTCAGTGTACACTGACACTGCCCCTTCCTATGCAACCATTGCTCGCTGGAATAGGGAGTTCCACCATGGTCATGAGTCCCTCAAAAATGACTCCCATCAGACAGAACCAACGAAAACAATGTGGCCCGTGTGGAGAGGATGCTGTTCGAAAATCGGCGGGTGAAGGTCGAAGAAATCGAGCGAGAACTTGGAATATCACATGGAAGTGTTATAAACATCATCCACGACAATTTGGCCATGACCAAGGTCTCTGCCCGTTGGGTCCCTAGAAACCTCACGCCCCATGATCGACTTCAATCTCATCAAAGTCCACAAGGCCAGAGTTGCACAAGCTGCCCTGCGCGAGTGCGGATTTGAGGAGCTTAACCATCTCCTGGCCCCTAGCAACTACTTTTTATTCCACCAGCTCAAGGCTGCACTGGTGGACGCCGGTTTGGGGAGAATGAAGATGTCCAGCTCGTGTCCAGGAGTGGATCGAACAGCAGTCAGGAGATTTCTGGTTGTCAGGAATTCGAAGCCTCAGGGACAAGTGGCACAAGTGCATTGAAGTTGAGGGTAGTTATATTGATAAATAATAAAACCTTTCCTCATATCTCGTTTCCTTATATCCGAATTGCAAAACTCATTGACCACCCCTCATATCTTCTCAAGAGCTACTGGAATACTTTCTATACCTTTAAGTTACTGAGAATGAATGCCATCTGAGCCAGATGTCTTAATAGTATTCAGATTAATTATAAGCCATTCAATGAATTTCCTATCTACATTAATGATATTCAATACCTCATCCCCTGACTTAGAACTATTACAAATTGAACTGTTCAGATTGTCTTCTGTAAATACTGAAGCAAAATGATCATTAAATACTTCTATTTCTTCATCAGATTCTTTCCCAACTAGGCCCTATTTTGTCTCTGCTAGATGCTAATGATTTTATAATGGCTAAAGAATTTTCTTGAATTTTTATTATTATTTTGAACTAAACTAATTTCTGCTGTCCTTTTGCTTTCTTAATTATCTTATTTAATTCATTCATAGTTACCCTATACTGATACAGATTTTCAGCAGTAAATACCTTCCACCAGTAATCTTTGGTATGCACCATAATGGTTTCTTACATTTCTTCATAATAACCTTCATTGGGATACAGTGCTCTTGGACTACATTTAATATAATCCTTAAAGTATTCCACGGCTTGCAAGTATTGTAACAGTGAATTCTACATCCCAGGTAACCTGATTGAAGAGTTTTAGTAGTGTTTGTTGATGTTCTACCTTTCCCTATTCCTAAGCTAAAACAAGCCATCTAATTATCACTATTTCCCAATAATTCCATAAGTCAATTCCTGAACTAAATTATCATCCTTTGAAAGTACTAAATATATTGGTATCTCTTATTGATATATTCACAAAGTGACTCAAAAAATTATCCTAAATTCTATAAACTTACATCTTGCTCTATCCTTTCCTATTATATTTTTCCAATCCACAGAGCTCAAATTTAAGTCACCTAGAATAACTATCTACTTCACATCCTTTGTATCATCAGTCTGTCCAGGTGGTCTCTAAAAGGCTATCAATTGTAGTATCATATTTTTACTGACCCTAATATCTATCCATTGACAACTTCTTGAATTATTTATCACAAGTCTTGTTATACTTATTACAACAATCTCAAATGACATTAATGATAGTTTTGATGCAGTTAGACACTTTTTGTTTTATTTGTCAATAACAAAAAGTATCATCATCAAGTCTCATCAAAATCCAAATTCACCCATAATACACAATAATAAAAAACTGCATCCACAGCAATGAGTCTAGAATACATACACCCGCACCATGCCTCTAAAAAGTTAACTATCTCTCTCTATATAATCATCTAATCTGTGCTTGAAAACATTTGAGTTTGGCTCGACTATCTCAGGAGGCAAACTATTCCAGTAATCTAACACTGTTGGTGAAAAAAAATTGGAACATCCAACCTGCACCTCTGTTTTTTTTTTAATTTCCAACTTAAATAATGCCAAAATCCAACTTATCCATCCCAGAACAGATTTTAAAAAACTCATCAATCATATCTCCCCTCACACACCTTCTTTCAAATGAGAACATATTTATTTAGTACTCTCAGTCTACCTTTATATTCAAGGGGCTTCAGGGAAGGTATTGTTTTTGTTGCCGTCCTTTCTACCAACTCTAGAGGGCTGATATCAGAATACAGTACTTTAAATCAGTTCTCCAATTCAAGACTTTACCACAGAGCCCATACATTTTTAATTTGTGAACTAGTCTCCTATGTGGAACCTTATCAAAAGCTTTGCTAAAATCTAAGTAAATTACATCAACATTCTCTCCCTTATCAAATTGTTTAGTAATATAATCCATAAATTTGAGGAACACTATCTACCTCTTTTAAACCCATGCTGAGCATCATTTATTAACCTACCATACACTAGATGGTCAGAAATCCCCTTCTTAACTATCTTCTCAAGGATTTTACAAATGATAGAAGTTAAGCTTACTGGCCTAAAGTTATTTGGGTCTTCTTTACTTCCCTTTTTAAAAATTGGCACTACAATCGCTAATTTCCAATCATTAGGTATTTCTCCAAACTCTAGTGATCTAGTATATAACTTTTGAGCTACTGCAATACTATCTAAACCTTCTTCGAGTAACCTAGAATGAATGTTGTCTGGGCCAGATGACTTACTGGTATTTAACTCCAATATAAGCCCTTTAATTATTTCCCTGTTCACATTAATGGTATTCAACACTAATTCCCTTGACCTAGAATTTTCATCAATTAATCTATCTTGATTCTCTTGTGTAAATACTGAAGAAAATGATAATTGAGAACCTCTACTATTTCATCAGATTCTTATAAAACCCCTTCATATCTAATAGTCCCTATTTTATCACTGTTAGATTTGTTATTAATTTTATAATAGCTAAAGAATTTTCAGTAATACTTCAGTTTAGGGGCGCTGTTTCTGGGCTACAAATTTGGGACTTATGACATCATACATCAAAAGGCTAAGCCCCTCATTTCAAACGTAACTAAAAAATTTTAGTTTTGGGCAAAAATAGCCTAAAGTAGGTGACACTATCGTCTTTATTATTTTGAAAATCGTGCAGAGCCAATAGCATGGTTATCAAAATAACAAAGCTATTGCCGCCAAAAATTAACACTTTTTGAGTAACTTTGGAAATAGATTTTGGCTGAAATCTATCAAGACGCGCAGAAACAATTTGTTAAAAAAAAAGTGACAACATTATTCTATAAACAATTATGATTATATAATGGGGGGGCTGAACCCCCCCCCCCCCCCCCCATTGATTGAAATCTCAGGGTCATCGCAGGGCAATCCCCTTCACGAGCCGTAACTTGAAATTGGTAAGAAAAGGTGAAACATATTGGAACATGGACGAAATATTATGCGGGCCAGGACCAGGGAACAGTGGAGGCGAGCATGTGATGCAGATGTTCAGGTTTACCCTATCTTTACCTTTCACTATTATAATTGAGCCGTGCTTCTTTTAAATGAGACCACGATCTATAGAAAAGTCTATTAAATTGACCGAGAAATTAACACAAGTCGTATTGAAGTCGAACAAACCGTATTCACAGGCATCACGCTCTTTTAACTGCTCAGTTTCGGGGTTGCCAATGTTTGAAATAAGGTTGAATTAAGGGTAGTTGCCAGTGTATGAAATTAATGGTTTAGTTTCACAAAAATAGTTAAACGAAACAAAGTTTAATACATTAGTAATTATAAAAAACAATGCATTACTAAATAATATAATTAAGTAGAAGTGCAGGCATTTACTAAATAATAAAGAAGGAAAAAAACAAAAAACAAATATACCGCAGTGATTGGCCCCCTTTGAAGCTACAACCTCATGTCATAAGGCCTAGATCGTAGCCCCAAAACAGTGCCCCCACTGAATTTTCTTGGATCTTTATTATTATTTTGAGCTAAATTAATTTCTGCCGCCCTTTTGCTCTTCTTAATAATCTTATTTAGCTCATTTCTGGTTGACCTATAATGATTTAAATTGTCAAAAGTAGTTTCTCTCTGTAATCTCTGGTATGCCCTTTTCTTCTCAGAAATTTTCCCAGCTATCTCATGATTACACCGCAATGGCTTCCGACATTTCTTCCTAATAGCCTTCATTGGAACACACTGCTCCTGGACTATCCCTCACCATTTGAATTTCTGCAAGAATAAGAAATTTATGCACTATGTGCTCTAAAATCTCACCTTGCTAATGGCTTTTGTCATCCGTGAAATTATGTTATAGGACTAGGGGTCACCACTTAAAAAATTTTAAAAAGAGATGCAGGTTGGATGTTAGAAAGTATTTTTTTGCCAATAGAGTGGTGGATTGCTGGAATGGTTTGCTATCTGAGACATTGGACGGTCCAAACTTGAATGTTTTCAAGCGCGGATTGGATGATTGTATAGAGGGAGGGTTAACTTTAAGGGGTATTCTGGACTCATTCCTGTATATTATGATTGATTTGGATTTTGATGGGCCTTGGTAATGATGCTTTTTGTTTTTGACACATTCCTGTGTGTGGTTCTAATTGTATATTCTAGATGCATGATCTGACAATCCTATGGATTGTTTCAATTGTATATTGTAGATGCATGATCTGACACAGTCCTGTGGATGCATTTTGTGGGTGGGATTTGACAGATGCAGATGACCTTTGATGGGTCCTTGTAGTTTTTGTCATCCGTGAAATTATGTTATGTTATGTTATTGGCCTATAATTGAGAGAATAGCGTGAGCCTTTCTTAAACAGAGGAACAACCACAGATTGTTTCCACTGAGTAGGTAGGATTCCCAGATCAAGAGATTTCTTAAATATCCTATAAAATCTACTTTTAAACTGGTGATTGGACTTGTTTTCAGCGATCTCTCTATTCATTCAAATTCACTCGCATTGTCACTAAATTTATTTTATCAAATTAAAATTCTAACAAAGTGCCTTTTGGAAAGGCTACGGAAGCCTGTGTGATAAAAAACGAGTGAAAAACAATAAAAATATGTTGACTGAAAATGTAAACAATGCAGCTGCAGCCACCATGCTATGTGGCATGTGTGGTGATGATGATGAGATGAAATTCACCATGCAGTGTGAGGAATGTAAAGCATGGATCCACTATTCCTGCACTGGCCTACCAATATACCAACTGCTGGGCCTTGCTCGCTCACAGTGGAAATTTACATGTAGCAATTGTAGTTTTGATCAATTCTCTGACCCAGAGTGGATCACAAAGGCTGTAAATGCCATGGAGAGGCAAAAGAAACGCAGTGCTACACAAGATGGCCCCAGTGCAGCAGCAGCAGCCTCCCAACAACAACAAGAAACGAGCTTGGGGTACAATTCTACACCAGAAGGCCAGGTAAATACCAGACCAGAAAGTTCAGAAACTACTGACCCTGGCCACCCAGCATCCCAACAAGACATCTCACTACCCACTCACACCAATAACCATATAGTCTCGAGCGAGAACCTGTCCGAAATCATTGCAGTCGACCAGGCTGAGTCTAATACTGCCTCAGCTACTACAACCCAGGCGGAATCACACCTATCACCGCTGAAAATAGTGGCGATATAGCCAACAGTGGTAGCACTATGGGGCCCAACATTACCACAGGGACCCAGAAAACCTAACAAGGTCCTTCTGAGTGGACAATTACAGGTAGGGAGCCATCCTGGCAAACTGCCTCCACTAGGGAGGACCCAGTCAGGTCACCGATCATGTGCAAATTCTACAGCAGAGGAATGTGTAAGCACAGTGCATCGGGGAGAAACTGCTCCATGTTCCACCCTAAGATGTGCCCTGACTCTCTGAATAGTTGCACGTATCTGAAAGAATCATGCAGAGCCAGACACGTAAAGGGCACCAGGAGAAAGAAAAGACCGCCCCCCCAGGTTATGGCTCCTGTCCATACAGGTGCCCAAACATACGCCCGCAGCCTCCCCCCCCCCCCTGCAGCCAGGAAACATGGTGAACCTCTTCAAAATAATGGGAGTCCCAGAGCAGACTGCTATCTGGCCTCCTACAAGAAAAGATCAACAATATCAGAGGAGGGTGGCAACAACCCTCCCTACAGGAACTGACCACCCCTGGAACAGCCCCCTCGCCCAACACTAGAAAGCATTTTAATGGGCAACATTCGGGGCCTCTACAGCACCCTCACCCAACACTAGAAAGCATTTTAATGGGCAACATTCAGGGCCTCTACCCAAAATCAAATCAGAGTAAAGTACTTTTTTTGGAAGAACTGGCAATAGAAGAGGACCCTATGTTTATTGCCCTGACAGAAACGCACTTAAAAAGTGACGTAAAAAATGCAGAAATAAATATAAACTACACACTGTTTAGGAGTCATGGAGGCGTCATTCTGTACATACGAGATGATCTCACCCTAAATGCAAAACAAACCCTATGTCTCGAATGGTCAAGTGGAATTAATCGCTGTTCAACTTGCCTCTCTAAACTTGACTATAATAAACTGCTACCACCCTCCCCAGTGCTCCCCACTGAACTTTAAAGCGGCAATGGACAGCATAAAATCTGATAGAAGATCTCCCGCAACCCATGCCGGACATTATCCTATGCAGGGACTTCAACTTCCCAGGTATAAATTGGGCTGATGGCGTCGTCTCTGGTGGTACGCTTGAAGATCAAGCGCAGGCAAGGGCCCTACTGGACCTCACAGACAGGGCATTCCTCCTCCAACAACTGGTAACACCCACCAGACTCAACAATATACTGGATCTATTGTTCACCAATAATCAAAATGCAATAAGCACCTACCGAGTGGAGAAAACCATTTTCTCAGACCACAACCTGGTCACCCTGAACACAATATATAGGAAAAAGGGTGTTGAGAACCAAGTAGCTGACCTGCTAGGATCCTCTCCCTTCACTACTTACTTCTTCAGTCATCAAGTGGGAAGAGGTTCAGAAAAGCGTCGGTGAAGTGAACTGGGAACAAGTCATGGAAGGAGATGACCTCAACTCCATGCTGGCTGCCCTGAACACTAAACTGCTGGAGCTATGCAGTGAACATATCCCGGTAAAAAGGAGAAAAACAAATAAATGCACGAATATCCCTAGAGACAGAAGAATTCTCATGAGGAAAAGGGCTTCCCTCAATAAGCAGCTTTTGACGGCAAGCAACCAGGGAAGCGTACCACATCTGGATAAAGTCATCCACAACCCGGCTAAATTCTTTGCTGATGCTGCAAGCCTGACACATTGCAGGCACATAGATGTCACAACGAAGGACATAGAAGAGGCAATAAAGGAACTGACACCAAACTCGGCGGCTGGTCCAGACGGAGTGCCAGCCATCCTCCTCAACAAATGCTACAAATCTCTGGCACAACCAATCCACAAACTGTGGCGATGTTCCCTGGATGCCGGTGTAGTCCCAGAGCAACCTAAAAAAGCCACGGTGTGCCCAATCCATAAGGGCAGTGATAGGAGTCAAATATTTGGGGGTGTACTTCAGCAGACTACTCCTTCCACCACCATATTGGGGTGACAATCAAGGCAAAGGGTATGGCAGGATGGGTGCTGCGTACTTTTGCCACCAGAGAACCTGAGACCATGCTGACTCTTTGGAAGGCCCTGGTCCAGCCCCTGCTGGACTACTGTAGCCAGCTGTAGTCACCGCACAAAAAGGGGGACATCCAACAATTGGAAATGGTTCAGAGGTCCTTCACAAGGCAAATCAGGGGGTTGAGGGACCTCAACTACTGGGACAGGCTCAAAGAGCTAAGGCTCTACTCGCAGCAAAGGAGAATGGACAGGTACCGTGCCATATACATATAGAAGATCCTGGAGGAGCAGGTGCCTGACCCCACACCCCACAGACTTCAGTCGTGCACCAACATATGTACTGGACACAAATGCATGCGAAAAAGCCGGTAAATATGTAGATTAGCGACTCAAACAATGGGATGTACTATTTCGTCTGTTCCAAAATGTTTCACGTTTTTGGAGTACATTTAAGGGGATGGCTCATGTGGGGGTAAACACAATAGGGGGACCACACTACAATGATCTTGAGTTTCATTAAATTGGGGGGGGGGGCACAGCGCCCCAGTATATAATCCTAATTGTTTATAGACTAATGTCCTGAATATGAAGGTAGACTGAGGGTATTAAATATGTTTTCATTTGAAAGAAGGTGTGTGAGGGGAGATATGATTGAGCTTTTTAAAATCTTTTCTGGGATGGATAAATTGGATTTCAGTAAGTTATTTGAGTTAGAAGGTAGTAATAGAACTAGGGGCCACCACTTAAAGATTAAAAAACAGAGGTGCAGACTGTATGTTAGAAAATATTTTTAAACTAACAGAGTGGTGGATTATTGGAGTAGTTTACCACCTGAGACTGTAGACAGCCCAAACTTGAATGTTTTCAAGCGCAGATTGGATGATTATATGGAGATGGAGGGTTAATTTCTTACTTTTTGGTATTGGGATATGTTTCTTGACTCATTCCTGTGGATGCAGTTTCTTTTTATTATATATTTTGGGGGACTTTGATTTTGCTTTTCACAGACTCCTATGGAGGCTTTAAATTATATATTGTAGATGCATAGTTGGACATTCCTATGGATTGTTAAATTGTATATTGTAGATGCATGATCTGACAAAATCCTATGGATGCATTATGTGGGTGGGATTTGATGGATACGGATGACCTTTGATAGGCCCTTGTGGCTTGTCATCCGTAAAATTATGTTATATTATGTTATGTCCTAACGTTTCCAGAGGTGAATGATTTAACCAAATCATGTCAGCGCCTTTAATCGTTTTGCGAATTATAATAGGGGTGGGGTCTGATGTCATAACTCAAACGCGCATGAATATTCCGGGAGGGGGGAACAAAAATATTTACAAAAAAAAAACACTTTTTCGGCTTAGTCGCTAATCTATATATTTACCAAAAGCCTACCAACCGGACCCTGCTGGCATCGAGCCTGCCACATGGGGGACACAGGATCTTCAACGCGTTGTCAACAGAGGTGAGGGGCAGCACTGGCTGCCAGATAGAGAACCACCGGTGCAAGTATACACTGCCAGAGGCCGAACCTCCAACGCAATACTGGGTAAATATGTAGATTATTGGCGCGAACGATGGGATGTACTATTTCGTCTGTGTTCCAAAATGTTTCACGTTTTTGGAGTACTTTTAAGTTGACAGCTCGTGTGGGGGTAAACACAATGGGGGGACTACACTACGATGATCCTGAGTTTCATTAAATTGATGGGGGTCTGGGCCAGTATATAATCCTAATTGTTCATAGAATAATTCGAAAAAGACTCAAACACGCATGAATATTCCGACACGAGTGAACGATAATATTTACACACAAATTTTTTTTCCGGCCAGGCCGCTAATCTACATATTTACCCAATACTGGACCAGGTGGCCCTACAACACAGGGATGCCAGGATTGGGAGCAGCGGTGGACCACCACAACTGAGAGGCATGGGCCTCTAGACCACACCAAGTATACAAAGTAAAGAGGTATATCAAAGAAGGGCAGGACACATCTCAAGTCCACATCAAGATTAGCAAAGAGCTCAGCTACATTTTCCATTTTAAAGTCAATCTGTGAAAAATTTCAATTATGTATGAAAGGGACCTTGGTTTAAAAGGCTAATTAATTTTATGTAATTATGAACATGTACATAATCTATCCTTTCCGCCTTCAAATGATTAAATTTCTTAAAGAAACAGAATTGCAAAAAATGGAAATACCTTGGCAAAGAATAAACAGGTTGATTGTTATGTCAATCTTGAATTGACATACGGCGTTTAGGGCTTTATTTGGTTACAGTCACCGAGGCCAAATGGAAATTGAATATTATTCGCTACCGTATCAAAGTGTCGTAGGTGAAAAGGAAATACAACTCAACCGGAATTGAGCCTTGCGGTAGCTTTGCTAAGAACAATATACATATATATTAGCCTTCTGTTTAAGGTTGTTGCGGTTAGATAATATTAATATTTAAATAGTGGGTTGACGTACCTAAAATATAATCTGTACTTTTAAAATTTATGATAAGTTCTTATAATCTGTACTTTTAAAGTTTATAATAACCACGTTTATATTTCCAACGCAAAACTTTCAGATGAAACTCACAAATAACAAACTCTGACAATAAAAAAGAGGTATTAGTGTCTTTTTTTTTAGCAAACTCATTTAAAAAAAAAACACATTTTCTCTCGAGTTCAATTACATCCGTTCAGAGTTTTACAGATTGTCAGATATTTTATTACAACCAATGGAGAGTAAACACTGTGAAAAACAAACTTAAAATATCGAACTCTACATTCATGGATCGGGGAAGCATTTTTCGCGAGGTGTGTATAAATTTCGCATTCGATTAGACTGAGAAAGTTGGTGGATCCGAGAAAAATGTTGAAGCTAACATTGACAAGCGGAAGTATAACAGTGAACCTAGTATTAAAAGATATGTGGGTTTTCGAGGGGTTTGAACGGGGAGCAAGAAATCATTTCTTGTTCCTGTCCCTAGCCTAAATAAAGATAATACTTTGCTAGCTGTCCTAAAATTATGCGTTATGCCATGTACATCAGTTATATCTGGCTGCTTAGAAAGCGTACCACTGTTTGGAGAAGGTAGGATTCTGTCATTTAACTGTCAACCACAACATAAACTCCATTGACTCAGTTACCTGGTCTCACACCCACATAACATTGAACGAACTTGGAGAGACGTCAAAAGCGTTGGCTCTGCATACGGGCGAAGAAACACCTTTCTTGGCTACCTGGCACGTGCTTACTTCTTGAATATGTCTAAAATATCGTTTCCTTAATTTCCTTGCTTCAGAAGACAATGTAGGAGTAGTATTATGGGGTGTACCCCGAGTCTCCCCCCCCCCCTCACCGGACGAGCGATCGAGCACCCCTCCCCTCTTACCGGACGAGCAACCTCCTAGGCCCCCTCCTACCCTAGTAAATTGACATACACACACAGGTGGCTATTATACATTTTCTCGCACCACTGAAAATTTTGTATTAATGAAAAAAAGGCCGTCCATTAAGATTTAGTACAGGAATTTTTATCTGAGGACTATAAGACTGTTATCATTTTTTTTTAGGCATCATTGACCTAGTCCCTCCGTCCACCCTCTTTCTACTGCCACCATTATCTCTAATGAATTTTCTGCACTATTAAAAAAAAGGTCGTCTTATTTCTTCATTTGATGGCCTATTCCACTTATCATTTATGGCATCAGAGGCAGTGTTTACAGAACGCGGTCGATGTTTCTTGTCGTGCAATCAACCGTACGCGACGATATTTGAGGCCGAGCATCTTTGGAAAATAATTAGTTATGGAATCAGTGCTGGTCACCTCTTTGCTTCACAGCCCCCCTCCCTACCCCCCTTTACTGACCGAGTGCTCCCCTCCCCCTTACCGGACGAGTCCCCCTCCTAGTCCCCCCTCTACCCTGGTTTATTGACATACACATTTATTTTTCCTTTATATCAAAATAGTTCTAGACATAATCTTTATTGGAATCATTAATGGTCGCTTCAATACCTTACTACTCCCAAAATATCTGAGTATTATTGAAAAATAGGTTGTCCATTAAGATTTATTACAGGAATTTTTATCTGATGACTATAAGACTGTTATCATTTTTTTGCATCATTGATCTAGTCCCTCCTCTTTCTACCGCCACTATTATCTCGAATGACCCCTATCCCTCCCTACTCCTTATTGCCCCCATCGCCCCCCCCCCATCTGTAAATATATAAAACAAACTCGAAAAACTTTTCAACATATAACTGATAGCTTTTTTGCTGGGAATACTGTGTTTTCCTCTTTGTTTATAAACTTTTAAGTATATCTATATATTATGGAGTCACTCACAGAAGACCAATGGATTTTTTGCATCGAAATAGCTGATTTTCTGCAACATTTTTCCATTTCATAATTGACAACTTCGGCCATAGAGTGAGTAATTTTTTTTCTTATTTTTTATAACTTGATGTATATTGGGTAAAAAAGTCAAGTAAGCTATAATTTATTTGCACTGTAATTCAAATAGGCATTCATTGTCTACAAATGAATTAAATTAAAACAACATTTATTTGATACTAGCCTGATTAATAAATAACATGCTTTTCAATAATTTATTAAGAGTACTAATAAATCAATGAAATTATATTTTTTCATTAATTAACATTTAATGAGAGTACAGTAACATATATTTTCTTACACTTCTACTACAAGCATTCTTTAACAACGATCTCTTCGTTTCTCAGATCATTATATATATATATATATATATATATATATATATATATATATATATATATATATATATATATATATATATATATATATGTATGTGAGAAGAGCTCCTTCCGAAGGCTTTGAGGAAGACTGGTTTGCCAAAAATAGCCTTTTAACCGCATAATTAATTGCGTTACTGCAATAATTTTTCTTAATATATATATATATATATATATATATATATATATATATATATATATATATATATATATATATATATATATATATATATATATATATATATATATATCAAATTGTTCAATAAAAGATTTATATGAATTACCGATAGCCATCTGCCTAATGAAATATATACAGAACAAAGCGCATGAGTTTGTAAAATAGCTCTGAATTCTGAATGGATTGACAATAATAATTTTATTCATTTTTAGTAAGTTTTTAGGAATATACGCATCGTTCTGGAACCCTAGACATAGGCTGTCAAAATAATAAAGATATTTATTTGTAATAAAAAAAGCGGATCTAATGCGATCCAGGGCGATGACTGTTGTCTAGGTTAATTATGTAAGCAGCTGGTTCTCTTAGAGGATAACATAATTGATAGTCTCTTGCAAAACATCCATGGAAAATTCGCTTAGTACTTTTATTTCGATATAATATTTCTTCTATTTCTATTGCATTCATTTTTTATTAAGAATATACTAGTACGTTTCTAGACCTTATCTATCTCAATAACAGTCTGAAACTCTGCATATATAACAGGGAAAACCGGCTTTATTAAAGGGGATATAAACTACAACTGTATTGATAGTGTACCTTATTGTATAGGATTGGAGAATTCACCAAGACAAGTAGTACTGTTATCCTGATTAAGATTGATAAAGTATTTTTTTTTATTTTTTTAGAAACTCTTCATACGTGAGTCCAATACTTTGCCCACCTGCAATACACCCTATGCTGTTATATTACAAATAAAAAGCTCTTGAATCAACTGGATCTGACTCGTCTGAATAATCTAATTCAAATGGTATTTTAGCTTCATTTCCGTTTATATAGATAGTTACGCGATTCACAGTATGAGGTTTAAATTCAAAAGGTGATGCATCATAGCATGATGCATCATAATCAGGCTAGTCTCAAATAAATGTTGTTTCAATTTAATTCATCTGTAGACAATGAATGCCCATTTGAATTACAGTGCAAATAAATTATAGCTTCCTTCACTTTTTGTATCCAATATACATCAAGTTATAAAAATAAGAAAAAAAAATTACTCACTCTATGGCTGACGTTGTCAATTACGAAATGGTAAAATGTTGCAGAAAATCAGCTATTTCGATGCAAAAAATCCATTGGTCTTCTGTGATATATAGGTATACTTAAAAGTTTAGAAACAAAGAGGAAAACACAGTCTTTCCAGCAAAAAAGCTATCAGCTATATGTTGAAAAGTTTTTCGAGATTGCTTTATATATTTACAGATGGGGGGGGGGCAATGGATAAATAAATGGTGGGAGGGATAGGGGTCATTCGAGATAATAGTGGTGGTAGAAAGAGGAGGGACTAGGTCAATGATGCAAATAAATGATAACAGTCTCATAGTCATCAGATAAAAATTCCTGTAATAAATCTTAATGGACAACCTATTTTTCAATAATACTCAGATATTTATGGAGTAGTAAAGTATTGAAGCGACCATTAATGATTCCAATAAAGATTATGTCTAGAACTATTTTGAGATGAAGGAAAAATAAATGTGTATGTCAATAAACCAGGGTAGGGGAGGCTAGGAGGGGGGCTGATCCGGTAAGAGCGAGGGGGGCGCTCGGCCAGTAAAGGGGGTTAGGGAGAAGAGCTGTGAAGCAAAGAAGTGACCAGCACTGAATCCATAACTAATTATTTTCTAAAGATGCTTGGCCTCAAATATCGTCCCGTACGGTTGATTGCACGATAAGAAACATCGACCGTGTTCTGTAAACACTGCCTCTGATGCCATAAATGATAAGTGATTCCACTTATCATTTATGGCAAATGAAGAAATAAGATGACCTTTTTTTTATTAATAGTGCAGAAAATTCATTTGAGATAATGGTGGCGGTAGAAAGAGGGTGGACAGAGGGACTAGTTCAATGATGAAAAAAAAAAATGATAACAGTTTTATAGTCATCAGATAAAAATTCCTCTAATAAATCTTAATGGATGGCCTTTTTTTTATTAATATTAAGTTTTCAGTGGTGCGAGAAAATGTATAATAGCCATCTGTGTGTGCATGTTAATAAACCAGGGTAGGGGGAGCCTAGGATGGGGCTCGTTCCGTAAGGGGGAGGGGGGTTTGGTTGCTCGTCGGGTAAGGGGGGGGAAAGCTCGGGCGCTCGTCCGGTAAGGGAGGGAGGGAGACTCAGGGTACACCCCACAATACTACTTGTACGTTAGGTACTTCTCGGAATTTACCCATGAAATGTGGTCTGGCGTTTTTACGTTCCGTTACGTTATAGAGATGACCAAAGCAACTCCATCCCAACCTAACATAACCTTTTTAGGACGATGTTAGATTAGCGACTTATGATCGTCGTTATTGAGATAAACTAAATTTAGAAATTACAATATATTCCTCATATATATATATATATATATATATATATATATAGCGAGAGAGAGAGAGAGAGAGAGAGAGGGGGGGGAGAGAGAGAGAAAGAGTAACAACAAGGAAAGAAGGTACCATAGGAGACCTTACGGTCAATTCAAAGAGGGTACCATTGGACTTGCAATCGAGCGGGCACAAGGCTGCTCAATTGTTTTGCGTCCCTAAACGGCCACTTTTCAAGACCTTGTCTAGTCTTGACTTGAACTGGTCAACAGATTCACTGTTGACAACTTCCACTGGAAGTTCGTTCAACTTACCGCAGATACTGTAGGTGAAAAAATTTCCACACACTTGCGGTTGTAACGCTTCAGTTCAAGTTTGAAGCCGTGATTGCGCGTTCTGTTCTCACTCAATGTGAAAATATCCCGGTAGTCAACATTGTCGAACCCTCGAAGTATTTTGAAAACTTTGATGAGCTGACCACGCAGTCTACGGGTTTCCAGCGAGAACAGATCTAATTCCCTTAGTCTATCCTCATAACTTTTATGTCGGATAGAGGGAATCAGCTTGGTTGCCCTGGCTTGTACGCGTTCCAATCTCGCGATGTCCTTTCGCAATGAAGGACTCCAAAATTGTACGGCATAGTCCAGGTGCGGTCGGACAAGTGAGTTGTACAGACACAGTACAATCTCCTGGTTCCGATAACCAAACTGGCGCTTAATATAGCCTAGCATCCTTTGGGCCTTTTTCTCCGCCTCAATGCACTGTTTCGAGAACTTGAGGTCACTTGCGGAAAGAGAGAGTGGTGGCTCGTGCTCATTAGGTCCAATGTGGCCCGTCAAATAAGTTTAAAAATACACAACTTTGGTTAATATTAATATACTGTATATTATGTATTACACATAACATAAAAAATATTATATTTATTTATATGAATATTCGCCCCTTCTGTTTTTCTTGAAAACAAATTGTAATATACAATCACAGTTGTTTGGAAAGAACAGTAAAAACATTTAGTTAGTTTTGTGTCATTGAATTTCTTAACAGTGTTTCAGAGTGCTTAAAGAACGCTCAGAATCGGCTGTAGACACAGACGTGACCAAAATAATCCGCAATAACTGTAATAGTTTTGAGGAAGTGTCAACAAGTTTATTTTCATCTAGGAATCACAAACACGAGGAATACGATTGAAACTTTTGTTAGAATAAATGACTTATATTTAGATAACATTTTAACTTTGTGCAGCATCAGTGGCAGATCCAGGATAAAAATTTGGGGAAGAGCTAACCTGAATTCCTCCCTATGAGTAGCCTGACTAAAGGGCCTTGATGATTAATAATGGTTATTTTACACAGCATATACAATAAATAACAGAATATCACACAGGAGTGAGCACTAACTCTCTCAGATCCGAATTTCTTTTCCACACATTAGAAAATTATGCATTGTACTTTTTTTCAGTTTTTGGACGTCAGCTTAGGTATAATAGTGAATTTAATCATTATTTTTGAGATTTACTTGTACTTTAGACATGCATCATATGAGATACATTCGATCGCAACGGTTTAAAAAACCTGTTTATATATATTCTATATTATTACATAACTCTTTCTGAATTGCAGAATACAAGTATTGCTTAAATATATATATATATATATATATATATATATATATATATATATATATATATATATATATATATATATATATATATTTATATATATATATAGTATATGGTTATCTATGTGATTTATCTTCTGTTAATAAATCAGCCTAGATAGCGTTTTGAAAACCATAACCATAAATTTGTTTGATCGAAGTTGTATGCCGTTAGTTTTAGACCTAAAAGCGAAAGCGAAATATATTTTTGGAATTATGACTTGGGCTTTAAGAAAGACAATTACACAAATATAAATATATTCATAAAATCAACGAATGTACAATAAGATAAGTAGGTTAGGTATACAATGTAAGATATTTTAACATATGATTTACAGTAACAAGATGCGAAGAGAATTGAAGTATGTGAAATTGATATGGTGGAATAATATGGTGAAACAATAAGGTGAATAATATATATTATAGTGTAGTGATGTAGTGAATAATATAGTAATCAATAGTGTGAATAATAGAGTAAATAATAATATAGTAAATAATATAGAGTATCTATGATAGACTGAATTTGGGCTGCAATGAGAAGTAAATATAATTAGGATCTACTCTCGTATAGTCGTTTGCAAAGAATTGTGAGAGAAAATGGAATTAACTAAGTATGATTTGTATGGAGGTAAATGAATAATTGTAGAAGGTATGATTACCGACCTTTATACGAAGAAAGCGGCGAGTCGAGTGGGCGGAATAGCGTGATATTTTGATCGAGCTGGGAACGTGTGTTTGTCTGTTTGAGTGTGAAATTTAAGAGATGTTGTTTGGAACAGTATACGTTAATTGAATTGACCGGTAAAATAAATGAATTAATTAATTATTAAGTTTAACATAAAATGATTTAATTTACAAAAGTTGAAGTAAATTAATTGAAGATTAAATTGACAAAGTTAAAGTAAAATAATTGAATGATTAAATTAACAAGGTTAAAGTAAAATAATTGAATGAATTTTATACATAATAAATGATGATATATATATTTAAGTTTCTCATGAGTTTTTTATTTTAGGAATGCCCAGAGGCATTGCTATAGGATAATTCGTTTCAATGACAGTGCAGTGGTCAATTGGCAATTTCTAGAGATGAAGAATGAACTCCTTGGCATCTACAACAGCAAAATTGCGAAAGATATCTGAATTACTGAATCTAGTCTTCATATCGTTTCTAATTTGAATGCAGGCCTATTTTGCAATCACATCCAGTCTGTCATTTAGGGTTTGATCTCTCTCTCTCTCTCTCTCTCTCTCTCTCTCTCTCTCTCTCTCTCTCTCTCTCTCTCTCTCTCTCTCTTTCTCTCTCTCTCTCTCAACAACCCCCTTGCCGTTGGTGAGAGAGCTTGCTGAGGGACTTTTTAGTCCAGTAGGGTCACCCATACCAGTAAGGTAGCTGTAGTATGATCCAGACTAATGGTTGTCAAACTTCTCTACCACTTCTTTGATACGTCTCCTTGTATCCCCCTACCAGCCTCTTCGATTCTGTTAGTATTAAGTTTCACCTACTCTCTTCAACTGTAAAAAAAAACAATAAAAAAAAACATTCATCTCTATTACACATAAATTGTATATTAATAAGGGTCTCACCAGCTCCCTTATGCCGCGTGAGAAGAGAGGCCTTGGACCATTTATAGGTTGCAAGAGACTGAGATTGAAGGGATCTCAGGCGTTTGGGGTACGATTAATGGAGAAATGCTGGGTACACCTTAGAAGCTTTCTCCTAACGTGTAATGGCCTGACTAGGCCCCTGTGACCACTACTTGGTGAATAAAGGTTCAATTGATCTTTGGTGAGAGAGCTTTTGTGCCTTGCTGGTTGCCAGATCAGCTAAAGATCTCAGATGAAGTCGTGGGAACTTAGCTTCACTATTTGCCTCAAGTCTGGCCGTTTTTAGTTGATTAGTAGGGCTTAGTAGGAAAACAGTTACACCTCAAGCACCCTTGTCGAAAAATCAGAGAACCAGTTCACTGAGGCTCTCGTGCTGCTCAGTTGGGAGCTGCGGCACGATTGGGGACGTCCGGCACAGGGGAGACCTTAGGGTTGGTGTGCTTGGTCAAAGGGTTTCTGTTCGCCGAATGACCGAAAACTTCCTGGAAATAGGCGGATGTGATTAGTGCGAGAGAAAATCACAACCAAAAAATTTCCCTTTTTCAATGCGTATGGTCCGAGAGTTTTATAAGATGGCGAAGAAGAATGGTCCTCCGTTTCGCAAGCTAACCTGCAAAATATGCAAAGTTTACAGATGGAGTGAAGACTTCGGGGGAAGGAGTTCAAGGAGCTCATAGATGCCGTTAGTATTTGTGACTTCTGCGAACTCGAGAAGCACCTGAGCGAGAGCCTCGCTCAACTGAGAGAGGAGAACTACCTCCTTAAAAGGGAAGTTCAACTCTTAAAAACAGAGAGATGCAGATGCTCAGACGAGAAGGCTTCCGACGTCCAACAACCGATTTCTTCTGCTGCAGGGCTGCCTCAACGAGCCAAAAAGAAGAAAAGAAAGAAGAAAGAAGAGAAAGTAGAAATAGAAGAAGAGAAAGTAGAAAGAGAAGAAAGGAAAGTGGAAACAGAGGACGAAAAAGTAGAAGCAGAAGAAGAGAAACCAAGGAAGACAAGAAAAATAATAATAATAATAATAATAATAATAATAATAATAATAATAATAATAAGAAGAAGAAGAAGAAGAAGAAGAAGAAGAAGAAGAAGAAGAAGAAGAAGAAGAAGAAGAAGAAGAAGAAGAAGAAGAAGAAGCAAAATGTAGAGATACAAGAGGACAGCGGCCAGTCGCTCCCGAAAGGAAAGAATAAGTCGTCTGCAGACAAATGTGCAGGAGTCACCCTTATTTGTGATTTTCAAGCACGGGGTCTGCATCCTTTGCTATCGGCCCGCCTTCGCACTAGTGTGAAGGTATGCTGCCTGCCAGGATGTGGTAACCACTACATCAGAGTAGAGGCTGAGAAATCACAGATTTCTGAGAATTCAGTCATTGGTCTAATGGTCAGTGGAAACGACCTCTACCTGAGAGGAGGTAGGGTAGGCCTTACAGATAAGATCCTCCACACGGTCATGGGTGCCGTGGCAGACTGTGGGCTGAAAACCTGCAAGTGTGTTGTAGTCGGGATGCTTCCGAGGAGAGATCCAACACGGACCGCTCAATCGATGAACGTCTTTTTAAACCGGCGCCTGGCAGATTTGTGTACGGCAGTTGGGAGTAGGGTCTTTTTTTGTGGACCCATATCGCACCTTTGATGGTAGGAAATAATCTCTACTAAAGGGATTGGGTTCATATTTCCTTTAAAGGAAAGGCCTTTCTGTCGAACATGATCCAGGATGTCGTAGAGAAGACCCAAAGGAGTATCCGGCCCAAAGTGAGGGCGCACGTACGCCAGTACGCCCGTGTCACTCCTGGAACGACCTTCTCAGAGGTCGCAAAGAGGGGTACCTCCTTGCCAACAAACAAGCCGAGAAACGAAAGAGCGTAGTGAGTCCTACAGTCGAAGACTCCATCAAAGTTCTTCTGTTTAATGCAAGGTCGATCAGGAACAAGTTTCTTGAACTTCGTGGCCTCGTAACGATAGAATAACCTGAAATGGTAGCATAACAGAATCGTGGGTAAAAACCTCAAGCCGAGATTTTAAAGAAGAATTCACGATTTCCGGGTACCAGCTCTTCCTGAAAGATAGGCCAGACAGAGAGGGTGGTTGTGTGATGTTGTATGTCAAGGATACTCTAAACTCGACGCATTGCAACATCGTATTCGACCATGAACTAATAGGTGTTGACATGGAGATAGGTCCTGTCAGATACAGGACCCTGGTGCTTTACAGACCACCTGCCCAACTCTTAGAACAGGACAGGAGTCTGCACCAGCTGTTGGGCGAACTTGTATAAGACAGAGTGTGTATCGTCATGGAGGATTTCAACACACAAGTTGACTGGGAAACCAGAGAACCCTGTGGCGAGAACGCACTACTCTTCGAGTTCGCGAACAAACGAGTTCCTGAGTCAATGGGTGAGAGAGTCAACGAGAGGAGACAATATCCTCGACTTGGTTTTCACTTCTGAAGATGACATCCTTGAGGGCCTCTCTGTTGGCGAAGAGGTCGGTGGCAGTGACCACCGACTAATTAGATTTGTAGTCAAAGTCCCCAAGGCAGGGCCCGCAACTAGTAAATCGAGGAAAGTTGATTTAAGAAGAGCATATTGGACGGTTTTCGTGCTGGACTGACTGACACGAGGCTAGAAGAGTGCGATTCTGTTGAAGACTCGTGGAACAGTTTCAAAACTACATTCATGAGTCTTTAATCGCGTTTCATCCCTCTGAAATGCCCCGTCGATCTTCTGTTCAACCAAACTGGTTTAATCGAGAAATCGGCCAACTGCTTAGGGAGTAGAGAAATGTGTACTGCCAATCGAAGATTTCGGGTGATTTTGACGAGTACCGGCGGGTAGCCAGGAGAGTGAAGTCTAGCATAAGAGCGGCTAAGCGGTCTGAGGAACTCCAAGTGGCGGGACTCTGTAAAGAGAATCCCAAGGAGTTTTAGGGATATGTAAAAAGCCGTAAACCATTCCGTCGAACGATTGGCCCTTTGAGGAATGAAGAGGGGACATTAAAGCACTCAGCTGCAGAAAATGCTAATCTCCTCAACGACTACTTCACTTCAGTGTTTACTGAAGAGTGTGGTCTCATCCCCCAGCCAACGGATTCCTACTCGGGGAAAGCTAGAGGATATGGACTTCACCGAAGAGGAAATAGAAAAGAAGATCACTAACTTAATGAAAAATAAGTCACCTGGCCTGGATGGGTTTCTACCTAAAGTGTTGAAAGAATTGCGCGATCAAATGTCACGACACCTGAGCGCAATCTCCAACATGTCAATCGTGACCGAATGCGTTAGAGTCAAAGCTGCTAATGAGGAGTTCCCAGCACGGCTTCAGAGGGCAACAGTCATGCCTGAAGAACCTTGTGGAATTCTTCCACTTCCTCTTTAGTGAGCACGATCGGGAAAAGGCGGTGGATGTGGTCCACTTAGACTTTCAGAAAGGCTTTGATAAGGTACCACACCGCCGCTTTCTCCGGAAAGTGCGAGCGCTGGGCATAGATGGAAAAGTAGTCGGCTGGATAGAGAACTGGCTAAGTGGCAGAAGGCAACGGGTGGTGCTGAATGGACTGGTTCTTGAGTGGATGCCCGTAACTAGTGGGGTGCCTCAAGGTTCTGTCCTGGGACCACTACTATTCATCATCTACATCAACGATATGGACGGTGACATGGTTGCCAAAATCTCCAAATTTTCCGACGACACCAAGCATAGGTATCAATGTGGCAAAGGAGGGGAACACTGCATGCCTGCAAGAAGATCTTCGAAAGATTGGGGAGTAGTCGGACACGTGGCAAATGCCTTTTAACGTGAGCAAATGCAAAGTGATGCATATCGGCCACCGAAACCCCCAATTTCAGTATATCCTTAAGGGCACTGCTATTGAATCCACCAACACTGAGAAGGGCTTGAGTGTAACAATCACTAGTGACCTCAAGTTCTCGAAACAGTGCATTGAGGCGGAGAAAAAAAGCCTAAAGGATTCTAGGCTACATAAAGCGCCAGTTTGGATATCGGAACAAGGAGATTGTACTGTGTTTGTACAACTCACTTGTCCGACCGCACCTGGAGTATGCCGTACAATTTTGTAGTCCTTAATTCGGAGAGAACATCGCGAGATTGGAGAGGTGACGCCCCCTTGTCGCGGAAAGAGAGCTTGTGTGTACCTTTGACTTTTCGAGCTATGTCGGCGGGGGTACCTCTTCTGGGTACCCCTGGTAGGGCTCCTCTTGTCGATATGGTCGGAAACGAGGATTCAGACTAAGTGCGTCATTCCTTCCTTTTTCTACTCTATCCTTATACTTTTTTTTACTTTTATCCTATCTCCCCTACTTATGCAAAAAGAAAAAAAAAACAAACAAAAAAAGCCTACTCCTATCATGTCACTCTTTCCCTTTTTTCCCTCTATCTACATATAAGAAACTGGCAGCTACCTCATGCGTCAGAAGAGAGGCTTTGGAACCTCTATAAATAACGCCAATCGACGCTCACTGGTTGCGAGAGACTAGGACTAGAGGTGTCCTAGGCGTTGGGGCACGATGAATGGGATGAGGGTAGTGCCCCGTTAACCCCTTCCCTGGTGCGTAATTATTGACCATTCCCAGTGACCGTTGACAGGTGCCTCTGGTAGCATCGGTCCAATGTGAAGGCCCTTTGTTCCCAGGTTGGTTGCCAGGCCAATAAAAAGCCTTGGGTAGAGTCTCTTGGTGTAGCGGGATATCCATTGAACGCTGCTCCGAGATCTCTCTCTCACTGTCTGTCTGTCTCTCTCTCCGGAAAGTGCGCGCGCTTAGCATAGACGGAAAAGTAGCAAGTTGGATAGAGAACTGGCTAAGCGGCAGACGGAAACGGGTGTTGTTGAATGGACAGGCTTCGAGTGGATGCCCGTTACTAGAGCTGTTCTTCAAGGTTCTTTCCTGGGACCCCTACTGTTCCTCATCTACGTCAACGACATGGACGGAGCCATGGTTGCCAAGATTTCCAAATTTGCCGATGACACCAAGCTTGGTATGAACGTCGCAAAGGAAGGAAAAGATTATCTTCGGAAGATTGGGGAGTGGTCGGACACGTGGCAAATGCCTTTTAACGTGAACAAATGCAAAGTGATGCATATTGGCCACCGAGACCCCAGAATCTCAGTATATCCTTGAGGGCACTGCCCTTGAATCCACCGACACTGAGAAGGACTTGGTTGTAACTATAACTAGTGATCTCAAGTTCTCGATGCAGTGTATTGAGGTGGAGAAGAAAGCTCAAAGGATGCTAGGTTATATAAAGCGACAGTTTGGATATTGGAACAAGGAGATAGTAATGCGTTTGCATAACTCCCTTGTCCGACCGCACCTGGAGTATGCCGTACAATTTTGGAGTCCTTCGCTTAGAAAGGATATTGTAAGATTAGAGCGTGTGCAAGCCAAGGCAACCAAAACGATTCCCTCTATCAGACACAAACGTTACGACGATAGATTAAGGGAATTAAATCTGTTCTCGTTGGAGACCCGGAGACTGCGTGGTCAGTTTATCGAAGTGTTTATAATACTTCGAGGCTTTGACAATGTAGACTGCACTGATGTTTTCCAACTTAGTGAAGGCAGAACTAGAAATCACGGCTACAAACTTACACTAAAGCGTTACCACCGTGATCTGTGTGGGAAATGTTTCACATACAGCATCTGTGGTGGCTGGAACGCACTTCCAGTGGAAGTTGACAACAGCAATTATGTTGATCAGTTCAAGCCAAGACTGGACAAAGTCTTGAAAAGTGGCTGTGTGGGCACGTAGCCCTTGTACAGAACTGTGTCTGCTCCACTGCTAGTCCAAAGGTACCGTCTCTGAATGGACTGTAAGGTCGTCTAGGGTACTTCTTATCCTTGTAGCTCCTCGTAGCGCTCTCTCTCTCTCTCTCTCTCTCTCTCTCTCTCTCTCTCTCCATCTCTCTCTCTCCATCTCTCTTTCTCTCTCTCTCTCTCTCTCTCTCTCTCTCTCTCTCTCTCTCTCTCTCTCTCTCTCTCTCTTTCCGTCCTTTGTGCTTGGATTTGATTAGAATCTTCATCTGATTTGGAGATGAGCCTACTAACATCATTTTGCAATTGACTCATAGATGATTCAAAGTCCTTTATTGCTTGTACAGCAGTAACACCATTAGATTTTTTTGCTTGCAAAATATTGTATAGAATGTCGAAGTGTTTTAGTGCAACATAAAAAAATGACAGCCAAAATTAAACAGTTTATCTTCAAGTGCTCTTTTGAACCCAGTAAATTCGCAAATGCTTTTCTCATCCCAGCCATCATCATCCTAAATTATTGTGAAACATTCTATTAGCTAATTTTTTTGTCTCTTTAACGCTAGCAACAATCCGATAATGAAAATTCGAAGGTAAACGTTTGAGGTACATTAGGAAATCTGCCATTAGAAAGAAGACACCAAGGTTATTTAGAATTGAATAAAAAGCTTAATACTTTTATTCGAAGAACATACTTTTTCATTACTAGATTCAACTTATGTGGGTAACAATGAATGTAATGAACGTGCGGAGAAAACTTTAAATGTATGTGTACACCATTATCAACTCCTTCCATGACGGTTACTCTGTCGTATTCCACGCAACAAGTTTGTTTGTGAGATGGTAATTTTTTTCAAGTTTCAACCAGCACATTAATATGTGGGGGTCGAACCAAGTAAACATTCGAATGAAAGATTTAAACGGTTCACACAATATCTTCGAGGAACGTTTATCATTTTACCGCTTAACTTTAACTCCTTTGTCGAGAATACACATTCAGTATTGTGTGCTGGGTCCGAGCTCTGATTGAGTGCTTAAAAATTCGAAAAATGGATTTCAGCCGTGTTTCTGTGCAAATGGTTTTAGCGTTATTTACCTTTTAAATCTATCACTTCGCTGATTGGATAATTATTACAGTGCTTATGTCTAAAAGCTGATTGGTCAATTGGTTAACATAGGTATAACCATTAAATGTATATCAATCCTGATTGGTTGAATTTTTGTACTGTTACGAGTAGTGTAGATGAAATAACTATTTATAGAGATGTACTTTTGTATAAAAGACAGTCAGAAGAGTTATTATTATTCAAGAAGAAAAGTTGTCATTAATGTTCGCGATTTCGAAGCTTATTCCAGATATTCACCTAGGAATAAAGAATCCATATATAATTCCACTATCATATCCCCTCCAATACTCCTTCATATCTACAATTTTCACTACCTCACCATCCCCACCTCTCGCTGGGAGGTTGCTTTGTCGTCGAAAAGTGACCAAATTCGAAATAAATCAACCGTTTGAAACAAACATCTGAGATTTCTAATATGAGTAATTTAGCCCTTGTGCGAAAGATGAAATAACGCCGTTTTTCCGTTGCATAATTATATCCTTCTCAGAAAACGTTTTCCATCCGAACATGAGAAAAAGTGTAGAAAATCGTCATTTTTTGCTATATAACAACATAATTCAACCTCGTGATAACAATATTTACAAAACACTCTATGTGATTGTAAAGAAAAGCATTCCTTTACTTATAGTTTTATCCCAGTTAATTTGGCTGATAAATGACCTCTGTCGTAATCTTTGCATCTCCTCACGTGGCCAGATTCTGAGAATTCAGCGTAAAACGACGCGCTCATAACGCCATCCGACCTCAATTTTTTCCTTGAATGAGATAAACTCAATCTTTAGATTAGGTGCAAATATCTTTTCTGCTGTTCATTTATTATACATAAAAATGCAATATCTTCATTAATAGTTTACCCTTTTACATACGGAAAACGTGTAAATTGTTAAAAAAAAATCCCTAAATAGCCAACGTCAAGAGTGATGGCACTTTCTGGCCGAGGAGGTCCTTTTCATAAATAACTACCAAACTCACACTCCGATTTGTTTCAAAGTTGCCAAATTAAGTAGATAGAAGGATTTTTCTAAGAAACAGTAATAATAAATATAATTTTTATGTTAGTTATTTTTTAAATGACTAAAGTAAGTAAAATGATTAAATGTAATGATTGCAATAACATGGACTAAACTGATTTCATATATTATATGTGGCTCGATAGAAAAAAAGTGGTTGAGTTGTTAAAGAGATAATTCTGAAAAATATTCGAAGTACTGCAGAAGTTCATGGAGATGATGATGTTGATGAAGTGAAACTTGAAAAGAAAATAGAAGAGGAAGTTGATGATGCTGATCCACCACCAACTACTGAAAAACAAAACTTTGATATTTATTTGAAAGACTTTGGGATGTGGCCTGCTAAGTTTAATCAGGGTGACGGTATTCGGGAAATGCTTATACAACAAGGATCGAAGAATGTGCAAAATATTAACTGTGAATTCAAAGAAGTTGTACGTCCAGGAAAAATAACGAAACTGAAAGGGGAAACTAGAAGACTGTCAAGAAACTGTTTTTTTTTTAAATTTGCAAAATGGGGGTAAAATCTTGAGAACTTGGATGATATACTCCCCATCGAAAGAAACCGTGTTTTGTTTTGTTGCGGGCTATTTTCAAGTAAAACTCAAAGTTTTGTTCAGTTGATCGTTATAAATCTTGATGGATGTTGAAGCCTAAGATACAAGAAGATGAATTTAACCCTGCGCATGAGAATGCGTTCACTCAGTGCAAAAGGCTGGACATTTGCCTTTTCAAAGGGAAGGTAAAAGACAAAGAACAATAAACTCTTGTTAAAAATGAAAGAAAGAAATGTAAGCAAATCCTGACTAGATTCTTGGACATAATTATGTTTCTTGCTAAGCAAAACCTAGGTTTACGAGGCCATAGAGAAGACATTTGAGTTAAGGAGTAGAATGAAAATAAAGGAAATTTTCTGGAGCATGTTCAACTGATTGGAAAATTCGACCCACTGCTACGTGAACATTTGGTGAAAGTAAAAATGGATAAGTTTACAGCTTCCTATCTCTCACCAAAAATTCAAAATAAATTTGTGAGCACCCTAGGAGATCAAGTGAGAAAGAAAGTTATCGATGAAGTGAAACACAGTAAATAAACTATTTTCGATGGTACCCCAGACATTTCTCATATAGACCAAGTGAGTCAGGAGCTACGTTATGTTAGGGAAAGATAAAAAGGAAGTAAAAGTATAGGAATCCTTTATAGCGTACGAGAAGTGCAGGCGAGCGGCTTAAAAGCTTCGTCTGAATGAGTCTTTTTTGGGACTCAGGATGGCGGAGTGGATTCGCCGTTGGCTAGCAGTGGTCCAGCGACGAGGGAAGCTGTTCGCAACTTGCCTACGCTATTATTTTTTCTTTGCCCCCTTTCCCACTCCCCTCTATTTACAATGGTGCCCAGACCCGGGAGGGGGAGCGTTAGCCCTTGGATAACATTTCCAAAAGGGTTCTCTTCATTTCTTCAAAATACGCTCCGCTTCTAGGAGGGGGGTTGCATAGAGTACGAGAAGTGCAGACGAGCGGCTTAAAAGCTTCGTTTGAATGAGTCTTTTGGGGGACTCAGGATGGCGGAGTGGATTCGCCGTTGGCTAACAGTAGTCCAGCGACGCGGGAAGCTGTTCACAACTAGCCTACGTATTACTTTTTCTTTGCCCCCTTTCCTACGCCCCTCTATCTACATCCTTCCTTCGTCTTATTGATATGAAAGGAAAAAATGTGAAACAAAGTATATCAATTATTTGGAAACAATTAGAAATGGACGACATTCGCATTCAAGACTGTTGTGGACAAGCATTTGATAACGCGGCAGTAATGGCAGGTCATCGATCCGGGGTTCAAACACGCATCACAGAAGTTAACTCAAAGATTGTATTTGTGCCATGCACCAATCACTCTCTAAATTTAGCAGCTGTGCATGCAGCTTCAGTGGCTACAGATTTGTTTACATTTTTTTAGCACATTGGACCGTTTATTTTTATTCTTCTCAGCCTAAACTCATCGATGGGATATTTTGATTGAGATAACTTTTGTAACTATCACACGAGCTGGGGAAACGAGATCAAGTAGTCGAGCAGATACAGTGAAAGTTGTACACACAAAATCCACGGAAATTACCGCTGCCCTGTAAGATGAAGAAAACACAACAACGAAATCTGATGGAGATTTAATTCTTCAGTCGATGCTGTCATTTTCTTTTTTGTTATTCCTTGGTCTTTGGCGAGATATACTTCCTGGAATTAATGACACTCAAAAGTACCTCCAAACGAAAGGACTGGAGTTGCAACAATGTGCCATTAAACTGTCAGCCTTGAAAACTTCTCTACTTCAAGGTCGAGACAAAACATTAGATGACGCGTTGGCCTACTCAACGGAAATTTGCTCTGATAGGGGAATCAGCAGAGAGAGTCGAATTCACGAAAAGAAAAGAATTGGCTGCGAAGAAAGCGTCGATGCCAATCCTATCTACTGCGCTGAGCTAGGAAGAGAAATATCATCAGTGACAGAAAGACTAGTTGAACAAATAGCCTCTAGATTCGAAAGACTTCACGATAGTGCAAAGAAATACACTTCATCACACTGTCTAATTTGTTAGATAAAGAGTATAATTGTGATTCTTTTGATGATAATATTGAGACAGCAGACTTTCTCGTTGAGAGGGCAAGACTGCAAAATTATTTGGCGGCTGCTGACGCTGAAAACATGGAAAGGCCCTTTCAAGTTCTTCAGTTTATTCATAAATATATTCTTAGTGATTCAGTGCCAAATATAGTAATACTTTTAAGAATCTTTCTAACTCGTGCCATTGGTGTTGCTATTGCGAACGGTCTTATGCTAAACTAAATCTGATCAAGAACTACCTCAGAACAACAATGAGTCAAACAAGATTGACTGATTTGGCAATATTATACCTTGCGGATAAAATTGATTTTGATGAAGCCATTCAAGATTTTGCGAAAAGGAAGGCACGTAAAATCAATTTGAAATCGTTTATTTTTGTAATTCGCTCATCTTCTTTTCTTTAACCTCTTTTTCGTATTATTTTTTGTGTATAAACCATATAGAAGTAAATTTAAGCGAAATAAAGGGTTGCTACCGTTTGTCTTCTTATTTTGCATACCTACATATATACCTGTATTATTCCGTTTTCGGCGTTTTCAAGTGTTATTACAACTTTTAAGAGGAGGCAAAATAAACATCCGCCTCGGAGGGCACTTTTGCTTGGTACGCCACTGTTTTGGGGGCTCCCCAAACCCCAATAACTCAAAACCTTGTGTGAGAGAATGCGCTCGAAGGACCACTGTGAGAGGAAGCCCCCTCGGAAATAGCCCTCTATTCTTTCCAGACCATGTGCGCCAGCGTGAGAATTTTAGAAAGTTCGAGAAAGAATCAGCCCCTCGCTTAATCACTCGTCACAGCTGTGTTTGCTTTCGGACGACCCCTCCACCCCTCCCTTGGGATAACGCCGTGCGCAGCCACATTAAGCCTACCCCCATATTGCGAGGAAGGTTTCATCGTCTGGAAAAACGCGTTATAATGAAATGTGTTTGCTTAGACTGGCCCCAAGAATCCCCTATGACCGCAAGGCCCTGAGGCATCTATCGGATCAGCCAACCGGGTATTTAACCCCAAGCTCATCATCTCTCGAGGATATTGAAAGCCCGCCATCCAATCCGTTTAGACTGCCGCCTGTTTCCCGTGAATCCCTGTAACCCGTCGTGGTACTTCGTCGAAGATACCGCTAGCAGATATACCTTCGTTAAGCTTTGGCCCCTCTTCAGAGGAAAGCTATAGAGCCCCCTTTGTCCCGAAGAGTTGTGCGGCCCTTTCATCTTCACCACCCCTTCAAAAATTCCCGTTCTTTCGAGACTGAGACTCCCTGCCGATCTTCAGAATCGTCTCGACTTGAGATTACGTCTCTCTGGAGCAGAGAAAATCTCATTCTTCATCACGAATTAATCCAACCCCATCTTCGAGGCCTTCCCGAAGTATCTTCTTGGAGACCTGCACCGTTGTCTTCCACTACCTCCCCCCCCTCTCCTCCTCCAATTCGCCCGCGTTTGAAGGTAAAGCGATCTTGTATGGTCATCCTCAGATTACCTCGTTAATCTTCACTTAATTCATTTAACTAACATATGTAATTTCTTCACCCCTTTTATATATATATATATATATATATATATATATATATATATATATATATATATATATATATATATATATATATATATATATACATATATAAATTTCCCATTTTATTATATATATATTAAAATTACATTTTGGGGTATTGTCTTTATATATCCTTTGAACATACATAAACGAACCCCAATCCTCAAAAAAGGTTGTCCATGTGCCGTTCAAATGTGCTACTTGCATTCCGTAGGCCGAAAGGAAGCTTGACTAATTCCCAAAGAACAAGGGGAGTTGTGATCGCAGTCTTTTCTATATCCGCCAGATTCATGGTGATCTTACGGTGGGCACGGACCCTATCCAGTCTCAAAAATATTTTTTTTCCACGGAGGTCGTTCATCAGACTTTGAACCCATGGCAAATAGCTCTTCGAGAGTTGCTTTGGCAACTTGTAATCTCTCCATCGAAAGATGTCTAGGCCGTGCAAAGGACGGCGGGGCAATGCCAGTATCGATATTGTGGGCAACTTAGCGTGGCGACGGCGCTGATGGTTGAGCGGGAGCGGGTCCCTACAGAGCCCCATATTCCTTCAGGATGGCCCTGCACGGGGGGGGGGGGGCTGAAGGTCATTTATGATCAGGGCTACCGCAGGTTCCTCAGATAATTTAATACTTGATGGGGGCTTGGTCTGTTCGTCCACCAGAACGACAAGCGCGCAATCCACAAGCAGGTTGAAATTCCTTAAGGACTCAATCCCTAAGAACGGAGAGGTGGTATCCGCGATTATAAACAACCCCCTAAAGGACCGATGAAGACTAAGGATCGCTATGTTCGTGTGAACTTCGCCGCGCACCTTGATTTTTCCTCCATTTGCTGTTGATATTTTCATGTTGGATTTGCTCAATTTACTCAACCTTACTAAATCCGCCGGGATTATTGAGACACTTGCCCCGGTGTCAATTAAATATTTGTACTTTTTATCATATATTTTTCACGGCTACGATGAAAACTAATGGCATGCCAGCAGCCGCGCATGCTAAGGCGTGCCTGACTAGTTTTCTTGTGGGACTAGCGAAGATGGCCTGGAGAAAGGTTGCATTTGCAAGCGTTCTCCTCTTTTTGGCCACCTGCACCAGGGCTTAAAAAACTTTGCCTCCTCGCCAAAGTAGAGGTGCGAGTGGCAAATCACAGGTTTCTCTTTTCTCTGCGATGGTCGCAATCCTTGCGGTATATTACGCGTACTGTAATTATCATTAGGCACTGATCGTGCAAAACCAGCCGAATTATTTACGCACTTATCACTCGCTTCTTTAGAAAAAAACACTGGACGCGGATACGGCACTGCATCTTTCGGAATTCACACTACGACACCGCTCTTTATCGAAGGCAGTAAGTTCATCCGCCAGTTTTGCAAATTGGGCCAGGGTTAGTTCTTTTTGTGTAGCAATTATAGGCGCAATATTCGGTGGTAAGGATTGTATAAATTTATGACGCACGAGGCCCTCGCTTATTCCTACCTGATGGGCACTTCTTTGCAGTTCTTCTAGATTGATTGAGGGCCGGCCTGTGAGTGCGAAGGATGCTATTCGCTTTTCGAATATATCAGGCTTGGTCTCCTCGAAAAGGACGATCCCTTCCGTTTTTAAACTCTGGTAGTTTTGCTCAGCTAAAATGGCTGCCGGAAAACGGTAAACAGTCTCAGGCGGAAGTGAGTCTAATGCGTGAAAGAACCCTGTCTCCTCCTCTTTTAGCCCAGAAATGTGAAACTGCGCCTGGACAATGCGAAACCAACCTGAAACCGGTGATTCATTGAAGATGGGCGGCTTGATGTTAATGGCGTTCACGAAGTCCCATTCGCATTGTCCTGTCTGATGTTTGCTTGCAGAGTCTATATCTTCGAAGCCTTCACTGTTCACGACATAGGAGTCACCATTTTATAGTGGCGGGGGGGAGGGGGCCTCAAATCACCACTTTATGGAGAGGAGGTAAAATTAACTGTCACCAGTTATTGGGGAAATGAGGAAACCCAGTTTATGGGAGAGGAAGTACGTCACCAGTTTGAAAGTTAAAATGATGCAGATATTTTGGAGAGGTCACTCAAGTCCCAAGAGTGAGGTGATAGGTGGCGTTAATCTCGTATCTGACTCCAAAAGATACTCAAATAATATTCCGGCTTGGCTCTGTTTACCGAAGGCTGTTGATCGAGAAAAGAGTGAGAAGAATCACGTAAAAAAAATAAATGTTTAATTCCAACAAACAAAACAAGCAAAGCAAAAGGGAGGCTCGCGCTTACACGATTACGGTTAGGGAAAATTTCACCACCGGTCAGGAAAGCGAGTGTTACGAGAACAAGACTTAGGCGGGTACAACGGGGGCTTCGCTACGCTAAACGAACAGTAATTAGTTCTTTACATTCGATCGTCTATCTGACTTAACTGTCTACCCAAGTGTGAATGGATCTCTTTCTCTCGAATTCTCCATTTTTCTTCTATAAATAGTATAGAATGGTATCACAATGATTTTATCTCAGACTACTGTGCGGAATATTTCTTATCCCATGGTCTCTGAAGGTCATCTATTAATGGCGCCTATAAATTTACACTTTCTCGATATAGTTTTATCATTCCTGATGAGAAATGTTCGTTTTTATTACACTTTCGCCAAATTTTAATGTTATCTGAGTTCTCGGCTTCCCGCTTACTTCCTTGACCGGTTTACAAATAAATATATATGTGTTTGCGCGAGGACATTTGTTACGTTTCTTCCTATTCCTGCGAGGCACTTTGCTAGTGCAATTTTAGTGCCAGGGACATGCTCTCCACAAGACCACAACGGCGGAACAAGGAGACATGGGACATATAAGATTCCCATGTCTGTCTCTGGTGAAGGAGGGCAGCACCCAAGGGGCAGGCGCGAAAAATACGGGCCTTGATAGACTAAGTGCCCCGTAGCCCGATGCAACCAGCCTCGCTGAAACTGTATGTCTCAATGTTTTAAGCCGCAGTTGAGGCGTCACTGGCAAATTGCGCGCCTGTAGCCGTCGCGAAGTTACGATCGCCCCAAACTAATTCTTCAGCTACTTGCATTCGTTTCTGGTTTCTTTTCGACCTTTTCTCTTTCCCGGACTGGATCCTCTCCCTAACAGACTAGGTCTCGTAAACCATATCCGGCACAAGCATCAGCTAAGGAGACCGGATAATTGAAGACGAAACTGATGCTCGGACACGAGCTGGAGCCAATGACCAAGATTGGGTTCTCGTATTATAGCCGGTCTGACTTTGAAAAAAAATGTTTTTGCATGCGGACTCACGGTCATCCGCCTGTATCAATAGTCGCAAATCTTAATGCCGAAATAGCAGCAGAAATACCATGTTTGTTGATGAAATCACATTAGGGATGGAGGATGGCAGTTTTAGAAAGGGCTGATTTTAACTTCTTTTTTTTCAGGGGAGATGCCCCCCCCCCTTCAACTCGACCTCTGCTCATATGGGTGGGTGTATTGGCAGGGGCCTTCATCTGCATAGCTACCCACGGCTTTAATTTTTTCAGGTGCGACTTTGACTTTGCTGCCGGATCTGATGAGACTGCGACTTTGCGACTCTATTTTTGCCCCTCCCCCAGTGCGACTTGCAACTGCGCCTTTTTTGCCCCGGTGCGACTCCGTTAAATTACAAAGTAAACTTTAGCGCGATAAGAGAAACATGCTTTTATAAGGCAGAAAAACACATATTTACTATTTTTTTTTAGTTAAAACAGCCTAAACTAACATCTACAGGTCATCCTCCTCCTCCTCCATGTCCTCCTGGCCCATCTTCTCCCCCAGGCGGTCCATGTTTCCTTTAAGGAACACAAGCTCCTCAAAGTTGACCTCATCCAGGGAGGTCTAAAAAAAAATAAATTATGAAATAAGAGATTCAGATCGGCGAAGGACGTCACTCTTAACCTTTACCAGTTAAAGTTACTAAGCAATCAATATTTTATAAGCTGATAGGGTGGCCCAATGGATTAAAAGAAAGATAAAACCATGTGAGTTTAATAGGCTATATGAATATGATCTTTAAATTTAGAACCAAGGTCTAGTCTACGTACGATGGCCCAATTTTTACTTATATTGTTTAATTTTAGGCATGTTAAAGGTAGAATGCTGTTTGATTTTAATTACTTCTTATACTTCACAGTAATTTTTTTTGTTTTAGCCACAAGAAAAGTATAAAGACCCATTAAAATTCGAGAAAATGAGATTAATTCGCACGATGAACGCCACAATGCATAGCACGTTCTCGAACGTTTTTAACTGACAAGACAGGTTTAAAACTTGGTTCACGCCTGAAAAGTGCATGTAATTTTGCTAATTTATAATAAAATTCAGAGTGACAAACCTTTAGGGTGTACGTTTAGGTGGTTTCGTGTAACGTCAGTCTCATATAATGTGAAGAATTTAATTTATCGTAAAAGGAAAGTTAAAAATCAGATAAAAATAAAGTTAGCTGTTATAAACTCAAATTTGACATTTTTAGCCAAATCGGGTTTAAAACTGGTTTGAAACAGCCGTGGCAATTTTTTTTTTTTTTAAAAGTCGTCTTTGTTCCTGTTCAAAGTCGTGAAAAATTGGCGGTGCGACTTTGCTTAGTCCGACTTTTTAAAAATGTTTGCGACTTCGAAATTCATAGTGGGCAAAGTCGCAAGCGCCCAGCTCTGGTCATCCGCACTCTGCTTATTTTTTAACACCTTCAACATTTCACTTCTATTTCTCTGACAACATATACCTTTCACATCTCACACAAGCAAACCGAGTGGTTTATACGTTGACGCGGAAGTATTGACTTGATCCATAAGCTCCTAGCCCATTACCGTCGTTTCGTAATGTGCTCTCAGAACGAAGTGCTTTCTGGGTCGCAGTTTCCCAAGCCAACAGCCCTTATCCGGCGTTAGTGGCCCTTCACAACACGTGCTGTTCTATGATATTGGGTAGGTGGGCGCGATAACAAAAAATGTAGCACGATAACCGATAAATCGATAACCATAACCTCATCGGAGATAACCGATAACTGGCGATAAATTTAGCTCCCGATAAGGTGATAACCGATAAATCCAAAAATTATAATACAATATTGATTATTAACTATATATAGCGTTATTTTATAATACAATAGTAAGAATATTCGAATACTGTTTCTTAGTTTCTTACCTGGTGAGGCTCTCCTTCATCTCCTCATAGGGTTTTGAGGATCTTCCTCCCCAGCTTGGACCTACCTATTTCTGCCTTCAAGGCACGCGCGGCTCGACCCTGTGCTAAACTGGAACCAAAAGCTGAAATGATCGATTATCGCTAGTTTGGAACCAAAAGTATCGGCGATACCGATGAATCGATAACGCGGGGGAAAAATATCGGATAACCGATAACCCGATATCGTTATCGCGATACTGCCCACCTATGAATATGGGTATTCTCACAGTGCTACATCAGGATCTCCGCGTGATATTTAAAAATATAAATTCTCGTTGATTCTGAGAGTAACTGCTAAATACGCGTGTCGCTTAATTTGAACCCCATTTAACCATGCTCCAGGGTTTGTAATTATGAAGAATCTTCAATCTATTAGATGTCAACTGGTATCCATTTTTGAATAAACAAGTATATATTTGAAATATTACGCAAGTTACCACGCAGCTATTTATGCACCTACGAAGGGTTGACATACCTAATTTCATCACTGCCGTTTCCGCACCTTGAAACAAAGGAACAATTCGCTATTGTTTGCACATAATAAAATGTAAAGTCATATAGGATATTTATATAGTTTCAAATTATAATTTGACAAAATTCGATAGAGAGGACACATTATTTACAGACTGAAAATATTAATTGTTGTTGAAAAGTATAGTGCGTTTCGGTGCTCGACTCCTCACCCTGATTCTTGTCTTTCTAGAGGTCATCGGAGCAAGTGAATGGCCTGCCTCGCCAGACTAACTTTCAAAGCCTTTATTTTTTCTTTCTCTTTTGAAATGCCCCTCCTTTATTCCTATTCTAATAAGGCTAATATAAATCAAGATTCTTCCCCATTTAATTGTTACAATAACGTCGAAATTAGTTACGTCGTATTGAATGCGCTCCATCCCCCATAAGAACATATGTTATTGTAGTGACTAGTTTTATTCTACACATTCTTAAATCCATTAAGTTCCACTCTTCTCACAGATCCTCGAATAATTGCAATACTTAGTATTCCTTTTTGCCCCCAAGTTTTTTCTGACACTAGATCATAGTAGTTAGGTTTAACCCATAACCCCAAATAATGCGTGCTACTTAAAATAACGATCTATGGAGCATTTATTTTAGAGTAGTAGATGAGTGAGCCTAGGCTCCGCGAGAAAGGTAAACCTGAAGATCGGCAGCGCGACTGATGGGACGCAAAATATTTCGTCCCTGTTCCAATATGTTTCGCCTTTTTTGAGTAAATTTAAGGGCACTGCTTGTGAGGTTGATATCACTGCAGGGGGGGACCCCCTATGATGATCCCGAATTTCAATCAATGGGGAGGGGGGCACAGTCTCCCAGTATATAATAATTTTTTATAGAAGGGTCTAACATTTTTATTTAACCAAACGCACATGAATATTCTTGCGTGAGTGAACGAAACATAAACGCAACTTAGTGTCGTTTTGGCTAAAAAACAACACTTTTTCGGGTGCGGCCCCAATCTTCAGGTTTACCCAGAGAAATTGCATGAACTGAAAAAATACTAAGAAAACCATCCCAATAGCAAGATTTAGTTTCTTACAAATCTCTAATAGGGTCATTCCATGCTGATTAGGTAAGTAAATGTCAAGTGGTCAATGCTCGCTACCTCACCATCTCAGATTTTCCTGAAATTTGGTATACAAGTTAGTACTGCTATAGTTTCCAAGGTACATTACCCCTGTCCTTGACCCCAAACATAACAATTTCATGGATGACAAAAGCCACAAGGGCCTATCAAAGGTCATCCACATCTGTCAAAACCCACCCACAAAATGCATCCATAGGATTGTGTTAGATCATGCATCTACAATATACAATTTAAACAATCTACATTCAAGCTTTTTTCCTAAGGACTTATCTTCGCAGCATACGATTTGTCAATCGACTACTAGACCATTGGTCCTAACCCTCGGTTCCTCTCGTACTCAGTGGGGTTACCATTCACTAGTTATTTGAATAGACAATGTAGGATAAAACTGTCAGATCATGCATCTACAATATATAATTTAAACAATCCATTGGATTGTGTCTGATCATGCATCTACAATATACAATTAGAACCATCCACAGGAATGGGTCATAATAAAAAGCATCATCATCAAGACTCGTCAAAATCCAAATCAATAGTAATATACAATAATAAAAAACTGCATCCACAGGAATGAGTCCAGAATACCCCCAAAGTTAACTCTCCCTCCCCATATAATCATTTAATCTGCGTTTTAATACATTCAAGTTTGGACTGTCTACCATCTCAGATGGCAAACTATTCCAGTAATCTACCATTCTATTGGTGAAAAAATAAGCTAGAATCACATCCACCCATACTCGCAACATTTACCCCTATTACTACCTTCCTACTCAAATAGCTTGTGAAAATCCAAATTATCCATCCAATGACAGATTTTAAAAAGCTCAATCATATCTCCCCTCACACATCTCTCAAATGAGCATATTTAGTACCCTCAGTATATCTTCATATTCAAGGTGCTTCAGGGAAGGTATTATTTTTGTTACCCTCCTTTGTACTGACTCTAGCACGTTGATATGTCTAAAATGTGGTGACCATGCTTGTATACAGTACTCTAAATGTGGCCTAACATACAAATGTGGCCTAACATACGAGTTCTAGTGTTTAAGGATAATCTCTTTACTCTTGTAGCTAAATTTGCTGATGATACTAAGCTAGGTAGGGCCATTAGGGCTGATTCTGATGCTGTTGTAATGCAGGAGGAATTGACCATTCTGTCCAATTGGGCTGAGAAATGGCAAATGAAGTTTAACATAGACAAATGTAGTGTACTTAGTATAGGTAGAAATAATCCACTGAATAGTTATAAATTAAATGGGAGAAATTTAAGGAGGACCGATTGTGAGAGGGACTTGGGTATTTTGGTAAGTTCAGACCTTCGTCCTAGAAAGCAATGCCTAAATGCTAAGAATAAAGCTAATAGGATATTGGGATTCATTAGGATGAGTGTAAGCAATAAGAGTGCTGAAGTCATTCTAAAACTGTATCTGGCGCTAGTTAGGCCTCATCTAGACAATGCAGTACAATTTTGGTCACCATATTATAGGAAGGATATTGATTTGCTTGAGTCTGTGCAGAGAAGGATGACAAAGATGATTGGTGGGCTAAGGAACTTACCTTATGGTGAAAGGCTCAGAAAACTAAATCTCCATACATTGGAAAGGAGAAGAGTCAGAGGGGAATTGATTGAAGTCTTCAAATGGGTAAAAGGATATAATAAAGGGGATCTGGGTAAGGTTCTTATACCTAGTGAACATGACAGGACACGTAGCAATGGGTTTAAGCTTGATAAGTATAGGTTTAGGAAGGAGATTGGGAGGAATTGGTTTACAAATCGTGTGGTAGATGAATGGAATAGGCTCACTAGACATGTGATAGAAGCCTCCTCTCTGGGTAGTTTTAAGAATAGATTAGATAAATATATGAATGAAGCTGCTAGATGTGACTGACTTTTTTATGTACATATGTATATATTTTTCTAAGGAGTGGGGAGATTATTTTGCGGTTGCATGAATGGACATAATCCTCTGGATGCATTTTATGTATATTGTAGATTAGATCTGATGAACTCCTGTAAAGGGTGACAATGTTGATGACTTTTCTCTGGTAAGAAATCTTTTGTGTGTTGACTGGAACAGGAGCTGCCAAGTGTAGGCCATGAATGGTCTTTTGCAGTCTCCTTCTTTTCTTATGTTCTTAATATATCCTAGCACCCTATTTGCTCTATTTTTTACCTCAATACACTGCTTTGAAAACTTTAGTGACCTATCTACTACTAGGCCTAAGTCCTTTTCATCCTCAACTGAATTCAGCCAATGCCCATCCATTTCATAGCTAAATTCCTTATTATCCCTTCCCATGTTAAGAACTTTGCATTTTTTTAAGGTTAAAAGTCATCTGCCACTTCTGAGCCCAAGCTAATAACTTATTTGTCACTCTGCACTTTAAAGATACTCTCAACTTCTTTGACTACAGCTGCCAATTTAGTGTCATTAGCAAAAATTTGATATTTACAGCCTCCCAAAGATCATTTATATAAACTATGAATAATAAAGGGCCTAGAATGGATCCCTGAGGTACGCCACTGATAATGTCCCTCCACTGTAACCTCACCCCATTCAGCACAACTCTGTTTCCTGTTTTTCAGCCATTGAGTTATCTAATTCAAAACTTTAGCACATATCCCATGTATTTTTAATTTGTGAACTATTCTCCTATGTGGAACCTTATCAAAAGCTTTGTTAAAATCGAAGTAAATTACATCAACATTCTCTCCCTTATCGAATTGTTTAGTAACATAATCCATAAATTTGTGGGACCTTGGTCTTGTATTCGACCGATGCCTCACCTGGGAGGCTCATATTCGCAGCCTTAGGTTCTCTTGTACCTGCACCATGGACATTCTCCGTTCCATGACGTTCAACGCTTGGGGCGCTGATAGGGCTACTGCCCTACTTTTTTATCGATCCTTTGTTTGTTCGTTCGAAGCTCAACTACGGATGAGAGTTTTATGCATCCGCAGCTGAGCGTTTATTGCGGAAGGTGGATTTGATCCACCACACCGGCCTCCGTCTTGCGACTGGTGCCTTCCGCACTTTCCCCATTGAGAGCTTGTTGGTCGATGCTGGGGAGATGCCACTCGCTTGGCGCCGCGTGCAGTGCATCATTCGCCTGTACGCACGAGCCCGGCGCCTCCCTCAGTCGCCAACAGCACTCACTGCATCCACAGCTGATCTCGACGGTGCATATGCCGCTGAGAGACGCCAGTCATACCCTAAGCCCTTTGGGTTTAGGGCCAGGAAACTCCTTTGAGAGCTAGATATAGCTCTCGGGCCGGTGGCGCCACTGGTTCTGCCTGGGACTCCACCCTGGCTATTCGCCGCCACGCTTCTGCTCCCAAAGCTTGTACGGCGCTGGGAGTATTGCGTTTGACCTTTTTGGAGCACACCTCATGTCACGCTGGAACCGTGCCAGTGTATACGGATGGCTCCAAGTCCCAAGAGGGGGTCGGCTTCCACGCCGTATCCCCTTTGTTTGAAGTCAGCGGGGCTTAGCTAGGCGCTGCGTCTGTCTTCACGGCCGAACTGGTGGCAATACAGCACTCGGTACGGGAGATTATGCGACGTGCCCTGTTCGGAGACCGGATTGTAATCTATAGCGACTCACAAAGTGCCATGAGTGCTCTCGAGGCATTGGAATCTCTGCATCCCCTGGTTCATGCTATCCGTGACGAAACGGTTTTGGCGAGCCGGGCAGATGTCGTGATTATCTTCTGCTGGGTTCCTGGACATGTAGGAATTGTGGGGAATGAGGGCGCTAAAGAGTCCGCCAGGACTCTGCCACCGGACCAGCGTTTCGCTCTTCCTCACACCGACTACATGGCAGGAATGCTGGCAGCTCTTCGGACTGCTTGGCAAAGAAGATGGGAGACGGTCGAAGGGAACTTAAAGTTGCGTGCCATTGCGCCGCGACTGTTCCCATGGACCTATCCCCCAATGCCGCGACGTCTTCAGGTCGCTTTCTGTCATCTCTGAATCGGACACACTTGTGTGATGCATCGCTATTTGATGGAGCGCTCACCTGCGCTGTATTGACTGGTGTACTTGTTGACTTTTGGGGGGAGGCCAGCCTTCTCCCTTTTATTTAACTAGGTTTTGTTGTTGTTTTTGTTATTGTTATTGTTTTCTTTCTAGCTCACACGCTCCTACGCTGGGTGGAGAGGACCTCCCCCGATGCCGGAGCCTGCTTCCTAATTCTTATCTCTCTTTATTGTTGTTTTCTGTTCAAATTTTTATTTTAAAGTAGCCTAGAACTAGGCTGTTTGTTTGCGGTGACTTATGCCCAAGTGGGCAGTCCCCAGATAGCCCCTTAAAAAAAAATGCCATCACTACCACTTAAAAAACAGAAGCACTTTTTGTTTGTTGTTGTTGCATTGCTTCTTAGGAGCAATGATGCAGATTATCTCTGCTCCCTCTGACTGCTTTGGAGATTAAGGGAGAAAGCCTTTAATTCTATAGCCTGGGCTGTAACCCCCAACCAATGTTACGATAATTAAGTGGGGCTGCCCCTCCTGTGAGACTGTGCTGAATAGATTTGAGTGCAGGGAGGCTATTGCATGCTATGAGAATTTAATAGCAGTCCATGCTAATAAGTGAGAGGTTGCAGTTTAACCTCACCCAATTTGTATACAGATGTGCCAAATTCACTTGGAAATGATAGGACTACTCGATACTATTTTTTTCATTCCTGACAGTTTGGCTAGAGTTTAAAAAACACAGCCTATTTAATATCTACTTCTAGTTTTTTCACATCATGACCTTTTGTTCCATTTTAGGTGTCACTTTCCTTAGATTATCTTAATAGTAAAAAAAAATTATACTTTTATGCTAATGTCTCTCGTTTTGAAAATTGAATGTACTCTTGCTTACCTTGTTGAATGTACTTTAGGAATGATTCTCCTATTAACTTGTCATTTCAGTGAATTAAACTGCAGTTTCTCTGGAAGTGTAATGAATATTAACTTCATTTTCTAAATTTAATACATTGACTGCAAAATTGTCCTATAGATATAGTATACCAATACTCTCAAGTAATTTATTCTTCTTGTTTGTGATATATCACTCTTATATATTAAAATATTAAAGGAAATATTTGTAGCATTTTATACCTAAATAGTTTACATTTGCCCCTTTGGGTGACATCCCATTAGTTTTAATAGCTTCCAAATTAATTACTTAATTTTCCAAATTGTTGATCATAATTATTCATTTTTACTTCTTAGTTTTAAGTAAATACTAATAAAATCTAAAATATCCTTGTTTCTATTGGTTAAGACAAAGTGCTTTCTTGTTAAGAGTTTAAACCAAGATAATATAATCATTTCTTGAAATTAAAACTTTTTAATACACATCACCTTTCTTGACTTCCAAGTATTTCTAATTTATATGTATATTTTTTATCAGGTTAAAGATTTTCAGTAGAAATGGTTCTTACAAGACTTTCACACGTTGGTGAAATATGTCCTTTAAGTGATCATAGTTACAGTGATCCAATCTATTCTACTTTGAATCAAGCTTCATCAAGTCGCCGTGGCATTTTGGTCTGTTTCAAATATTCTTGAATTTCATTACATTGTTTCAAGTTTCATTTCTAATCTAATTCAAATTTATTCTTATATATAAACTATAGAAATAAATATTAAGGTAAGTGATTAGTCATCATTGGAATTTGGTCAATAGAGATTAACCTATATTGATAACAATAGAAAATTTTAAATGTCAAAATACTAAGGGGGCAATCCATTCCTAACCTCAAAATGAACTGTTCCGTTCACATTCATTTCCTAAAAAAGGAATTAGACCTTATATCTTGGCTCATTGAATAAAATTGAACTGTTTAATTTAAGAAGAAAATTCTAATTAAGACAACCAGAAATCTTTTTTTATTTTAATAAATTTAACCAACTTTTAATTGATACAAATTTACCCTTAATTTAAAATTAGGTATACATATCAATTCTCTCATTTGTATTCAGTCTTGTACAGGGTCACCCCCCAAAAAACAGGCCCCAACTTTCGATAGGCCTCATTTCTTAATTTTCTGCAAGGATTGAATGAAACTTTGGTGATAACTAGTTTATTGTGTTTAAAAACATCATAACAAAACATGAGTCTTTGGACTTTTCTTCTTTATTCTAGAGCATGTGTTCGAGATGACCTCCATTCAACTTTGTGCATTTCTTGAGGCGCGCATCACATAGTTGTCCATGACGTCCTTACAAACCGACCGACCAATGGCTCTGATCTCCTCCCTGATTGCTTCCTTGAGTTCCGTGATGGTCCTGGGTCTCCCTACATACACTGTGTCTTTAAGATTGTCCCAGAGAAAAAAATCTGGGGGGTTAAGGTCTGGGCTGTGAGCTGCCCACTCAAAATCCTCTTGAGACTGATCACACGGCCACCAAAGTTCTCTTTCAGCCAATCTCGGGACAGGTTTAAGGTGTGAGAGCTTGCTCCATCTTGCTGGAACCAGAACTTACCCATAAGCGATGGGAACAGGGTTTGCAACTCTCCCTTGGAGGTTTTGAGAATCTCAACATACTGCTCCTTGGTGACTGTCACTGTCGCGCCAGATTCCTTGAAGAAGAATGGTCCAATGATGCCTCTGGCTGAGATTGCAGTCCATACCATGCACTTATGCGAGTGTAGGGGCTTGGTGGCTACCTCATTTGGTCTGAAGGTCCCCCAGAAGACATTTGTCTTTGAGTTTACCTTCCTTCAAGATGGAATTGAGCTTCATCTGAGGTCCAAAGGAGGTTAAGGAAAGTTGGGGTCTCCTGAATCTTCTCCAGTATCTTGAATGCCATAGCCTTTCTCTGCTACAGAAGACAGATGAAACAGGCTGTAAGGGTCTGTTTCATCTGTCTTCTGTATGGGTAGGCCTTTACATTCATTATTAGCACTCTCCTGCAAGTCTCACAGGATATACTGAGGGTCTGACTTTGCTTGCGCACAGAGCGTTTTGGACTCTTTCACGCTCTCAACCAGCTCAGCTGTACGCTTCCTGAGGCATCCTGAATGGTTTGGACGGTTATCACTGGCTGCATTGAGGTTCTCCACTGTCCCATACTTCTCAAAGTGGTCCACCCAGTTCTGAATTCTGCTCTTGGATGGGGCTTTTTCACATTTGAACTGATGCACGAAAGTGTCCTGCACTTTCTTGAATGAGTCTGTCTTGTAATAATGTTTGACACAGTATATTCTTTACTGGAACTCCTATTGAGACCAAGTTGTGTTCACAGGCATTGCTTCTGTCATATCCTGCAAAGTAAGGGTAATTAGTGAGTGAATGAAGGATCTATCACAAAAAGTGTGTGCATGCCCATTTTTGGGGGTGACCCTGTATTCTCAAAATCATTCCCTTTTTGAAACCTCACTCCTTTTATCCTTTTCACTTGTTCAATCATTCCTTTCACCACTTAAAACTTTGGCTCACCAACACTTGTAATAGCCAAATAAAAATCTTTCATATATCCTTCCAAACACTCATCCAGTTCAGTCAGCCAATATCTCTGATTCTCCAGTTATTCAGTCAACAATAGCTCCCAAACTCCTGGAAGAACTCATATCTTTCAAACTTAAGGCACTTCCTGAATCAATAGTCCTTTTTTCATATCCACTTTACTCATATGCAACGAATCAATATTTCTACTCTTTTTTTTTACTCTTACATACACTGACCTTTCTTTCTGCTTTTCTTTTTCTCACTTCTGTCCAACTTTTATCCTCCATACACTCCTTTAGTCACAGTCCCTCCTATACACTGCTTCCTCACACATATTTGGAGTCTATGTTGTCTTCTGTTTTTCATCAGTTGTCTTGGTTGCTCCTCATTTCCACTGGTTTGTCCACTTGCCCTCTCCATCTCCTGTTGCACTTCATTTCAAACTTTTTAAAGCCATTCCTTAAGTCCTCTTTCCAGTTAATTTAGCCTTTCTTCCACTCCTTGTAAAGCTTTCCTCAGTTTCATATTCTTATCTCTTAATGCTAACCTCAATCTCCGCTCTCATTTCACACTAGTCCATTGTAGGAAGGAAAGGATAAAAAAGAATTAACTTTTATTCTCTCCTTGCTCTGGCTCCCCACTCTATCTTTGAGTCTGTATTTGGGTGCCAAGCTATGTAGTTGGATCCTGTAACCTCCCACACTTCACTTTTATGGTTTGGGACTCTAAAGTGCATTAATGCCCTTTTTGAAGTAAAAGACTACAAGCAAGGGAGATGGAAATACACATCTGGGTTTATTTACAAGTAAATATATAATGCAGGAATATACATTTTTATCTACATATACAATATAAAAATATATTCAAAGATGCAATACAATAACAATTATTTTATTTATACAATGATAAACATACAATACCCCCCTAAATGATGGAATGTGCTGTACAATAATATAAAAAAATGGATCAATACCAAAATATTAGACATTCTTCAATCATATGCAACAATATAAACAGTTATACCACAAAATCCAATAATCCAAGAGAAGGAAGTTGGGGAATAAGGAGGGAAAATGAGTACTCTATAGCCAATTATTGAATAGTGTTTTAGGACAACTTCCTTGCACAATAGTGATGACGATAACCTCAGAACACACTGAGACAGAGAATAGCCACAGGATGCAGACCCCTTCATCTGTTCTGAAGACCAAAATTCTCCCCACAGTTGGAGCACACACCACAGTGCTGGGTCAAGTTAGTCTGTGTATTTCCTAAAAACAAACATGAAAATAAATACTTATTTCGCATAACCAAAGGACAATTAAAGAATTATTATCTAGCTACTCAGCTGTCCATAGTAGACTTTACAATGATAAATATAAATAACACTTTATATTGGACTTTTCCAAATAAAATTTTTATTGACTAATTTAATCTCTTTTGTCAAAAATGATAGAAAAACTAAATCTCCTGCAGAGAGAAAAACAAATATATACCTATAAAAAAATTATAACTATAATAGCTCCTAAATGTCCACATATCTCTTTTATATGCATTCACCCCTCACCTTAATGCATGTATGTTTGTTTTGTTGTGCAAAAATGGTGATATTATCTGGATAGCTGTAGCAGATGTAAAATGTCCACTTCACTTTTCTCCCTCACAATCAGGCAAAATCTATACAAATCTGGATTTGTCTTTCACTCAATTTTTTCTTCAGTCATTTCTTCTTCGACCATGCCACCTATCAACTCAGTTCCATTTAGATCACCCTGTCCATCTTTATTCTCTCATTGTACCATTCTTCATCTCTTTACCTAATCATACTCTGAATGCAACCTCAAATATTCTGGGGGTGCTCTCCATTTTATTTTAATTCATTCCACTCACCATTCATGTTACATTCATATTCTGCTTAGCATTCATCTCGCTTCCAGCATTATAACTTTCAAAGATATTCTTTCCTCTGGTTTCCATAGTACTTATCCAAGGAGCTTGCTATAGCTCAATAGGTCCTGCAAGGGGGGGGGGGGTATATAGACACACACATTGGTTTTCACTTTTAATTTTGCTAAAAGAAAAGTGTCCTGATAACTTATACTGAAGCTGACATGCATCTTTGTATCCCTTTTCACTCCAAAATTGACCTTGACTCATCAGTGGGCTTATTTGTCCATCATACTATCTTCCACCATCTCATTTCAATCTTTCATTCATCAATTAAGTTGTAGCACTACTTGAAGAATTTTTGCATTAGTGGCTTACACTCATTTTCACATTTTCAGTACAAATAATACTATGTTGTCATATTCTTCAACTGATCAGCATTCCTGTTCATTTATCTTCTCAAAATAATTCACCTTTCAAAAGCTTGTCTCTTTTTTTTATTTTCTTCACTTGAGCAATCTACATTCTTTCGCATCATTATTATCTTTGTCCACCATCACTCAAACTCATTCCACACGTGTGAATCCTTTCATTTGTGTCTTGCCTCCTCGCTGACCTCCCGCAACACATACTCGATAGCTTCCCATCCCCCCTGCCCTCATGCATACTCCTTGCTCCCATAGACATAAATGAAGCCTTTCAACAAAAAATGTCTAACAAACTTCATCATTGGCAGACAACGCCAAGTGAGACACAAAAATACCCAATGCTTCGCAATTACATCTCCTCAAGGAGCCATACTCTCACCCCTTCTTTTCAACTTATTCGCACATGACATTACACAACGACAATTCCCAATCATCAAAACTAATACCTTTACAGATGACATCTTAATCACTACACAACACCCATCACTCTATACTGCAAGCAGATCACTCAAACTTGAATGTTGGCTCACATAAAAATGCACGACAGCCTCTCCCAACAAATCAGACTAAATAGAACAACACCCCCTAAACAAACACCACTCTCCTGGGAATGACACTTAACCCCCACATGACATTTAAAACGCATCAGTATCATCACCTACAAAGCTATAAAGAAAACCAACACCTTCAAAGCACTATCAAACATCACATTCAGACAACAGAAGGAGGCACTCACCACACCGTATAAGCAATTCATCCCTACCACCTTCAACAATGCAGGGCCAGCATAGCACTCAACCCTTGTCAAATCCCACACAAACAAGCTCAGAATAGCATACCTATAGGCATCACAAGATGCATTCAAACCACACCTACATGCTGGAACAAAAATACTCCCACTCATTGTTCACTTGAACATAAGAACCCAACAGCTCAGCAGATCACTGAACCCATCGTATCCCAACTAAGGTCAGGCCATTCTGCATTACTCCAACAGTAGAAACAAAAAATAAATCTCACCCCAGCACCAGATTCAACCAACAGTCAATGACAACACCAAACACTTCCTTGACTCCCTGAACCTCCAACAGGCATGCAACACTCACAACTTCTCTGACCTCAAACACTTGTTGACCCCCCCCAGGAAGCACTGGGGTTGGAAAGTAAAATAAGTAGTCTTCTCAAAATCATTCACATTTAAAAACCTGTATTTTTATTCATGTGAGCAATCACATTCTTTCACTAGATTTAATCTTGGCTCACATCTTTCAAACTTTGTGGTCTCCCAACCTCTTCTATGAGGCAGGCAGACCCCAAGAAATGTCACCACAACCTCTGGGTGCATCCATAGGTTCCTTAGTGAGTTGGAGTGAGTGATGCATGCTTTTGTGAGTTTTGGAAGAGGTATTTAGTGTCATCTGGTGTAGGTTGGTGTTTGTGGTATATCTATTATCAGATTATAATAACTATTATTTAGAAAACTTTCCGAGGATGACGTGGCGCATCAGATGTGGTAGTAATTGACAAAATAAGTTATTTGTAGGGGTTAGTAAATAGAATGTAATATGTAATTTATGCTATGATAGGAAACAGTAGGCTAGAGTTGTTGTGTCTATAGTTTTTTCTTAAGTAAGTCGTTATCTTGATAGAGTGGGTGATGGGTGTGGACTGACTGGTTATTTCTACAGGACCTTAAAAGGTCACCTAGTATTGAAGTATCGACAATAAGGCTATAGTAAACCGCAATAATAGATCACATCATTATATCCCTCTACCTTTAGTTATAACATAGAACAAAACTTATAGATTTAGCCTATCTACAGGTTTCTTCACTCTAGAAGACCTGCGCACATTTGCTGAAGAAGAACCAATAACCTGCAGTGAAGAGTCTACCACATGAGAGACAGGAGTAGGAGGCAAAATAGGACGAACTGAAGAAGTAGGAGAAACAGGTTGTAACACAGGAGCTTCTATAAAAGGAGCCCCTGTGGTTCTAGGAATAACCTGATCTTGGTGCTTTTTTACAACATCTGTGGGTACACTACACCTATAAGATAAAGGACCAGTCTGCTCTTATACCTCAGCAGGTATCCACTTAGAACCACCAAGAGTATAATTCCTGATCATCACTGAAGATGATGGTGGCAGGGATAAGTTTCTAGTAGACTTAGAGTGGTTAGCTTTCTGACATTCCTGCCTATGGGCCACTCTAGCAAGTAGTGGTTCTGTAGGCCACAACAAATCTAATCTAGACCTCAAGCGTCGACCAAACATCAACTCAGCTGGGGAAACTCCAGTAGTAGAGTGTGGTGTCAGAGCTTTCTTGAAAGTCTGAACTATCTTGTCAGCTAAATCATTAGTAGAAGGTTTATATACTGCTGCAGTAATGTGATGAATACCACAACTTGTGACAAATTCCTTAAACTCAGCAGAAGTAAAACAAGGACCATTGTCAGAAACAAGTGAAACTGGCAAACCAAACTGAGCAAAAGAATGTCTAAGAAACTTAAGTTTCTCTAGCAGTTGGACCTGATGTAGGGTAAACATCAACCCATTTAGAGTGAGCCTCCACTATGATGAGAAAATGCTTCCCATCTACTGCCCCAGCATAATCGACATTCAACCTGTACCATGGCAACTGTGGCCACTCCCAAGGATGTAATTCCGCCTTAGGAGGTGTAGCCTGTAGAGCTAAGCAGTGGGGACACAACCTACATAGTTCTTTGAGGTCCTTGTCCAAATTAGGCCACCAAAAGTAACCTAGCTAATTCTTTCATGCAAGAAGCACCCACATGATTAGCATGTAGTTCATGCAATAGAGCATTCTTTAATTTAGGAGGAATAACTACTCTACTGTCCCACAAGACTGTACCTGACTGAATGGATAACTCATCCCTCCTCCAAACATACGGAGCAAGGCCAGGATCCCCCATAGTTGAGGCTGGCCACCCAATCTCACAGAACTTGTGTACTTTAGAAAGAACAGGATTTGCATGTGTGCAATCCCTGACAGCCACACTAGGGACTGGTAAAAAGTCTAGAAAATTCACCAGCATAGTCCAGTCAGCTGGAACTGGAGTATTGTCAGTTATGTTAATACTAGGAAGAGGTAGACAGCTTAGAGCATCAGCCATACCTAATAAGGTTCCAGAGCGATGAATAAGAGTGAAATTATAAGCCTGCAGAAGAAGAGCCCAACATTGTATTCTACCAGAAGCCATAGGAGGGATACATTTAGAACAAGAAAATAAACCAAGAAGAGGTTTATAATCTGTCACCAATGTAAAATTGTGCTGACCCCACAAATAGAAATGGAATTTCCTTAGATCAAAAACCATTGCCAAAGCTTCCTTTTCCAACTGAGAATAATTACATTCTGTAGCTGATAGAGTACAAGAAACAAAGTGAACAGACCGCTCTATACCATCTATCAGGTGGCATAGAACAACTCTGATTCCATAAGCACTGCTGTCTGCAACCATACAATAGGTTTCTGTGGGTCAAAATGCACTAGCACTTCAGAAGATAGTAGAAGCTGCTTGGAGGTAACAAAAGCAGTTGTTTGTGCTTTTCCCCAAGACCAAGGTACACCAGCTCTTAATAAGCTGTTAAGAGGCTCCAGGATAGAAGCTGTTAAGAGGCTCCAGGATAGAAGCGGCCTTAGGAATGAACCTCCTATAAAAGTTAAGCAAACCTAAGTATGACTTTAGCTGAGTGACATTAGTAGGAATAGGGGCATCTGCAATAGCTTGAACTTTGTCAGAAGTGGGGTGAATACCTTGACCATCATGACCACATATGAGCACATCATCCAAATAGCAAACAACACCTGTAAGATCCCTAAATAAAAATACCAGGTGCAGGGGAAACTCCAAAAGACAACCTATGATATTTAAATAACACATGATGTGTGTTAATCACTGTATACTGTTGTGATGCATCATCAAGGCATAATTGGGCATATGCCTGAGACATATCTAGTTTAGTAAATAGCTTACCACCTGAGAGACTGCTAAACAGATCCTCGATCTTAGGAATGGGCTAAGTATCCAGCCTAGCGGCTCTATTTACTGTAAGCTGATAGTCTCCACAAATCCTGACTGATCCATTTGCCTTCAATACGGGTATCACTGGAGCAGCCCAGGCAGAATGCATTATAGGGAAAATTATACCTTCTACCAATCTATCCACTTCTCTTTCTAGTTTAGCTCTTAGTGTATAGGTAACTGTCTTGGCTTTACAGAATTTTGGAGAGATATTTAGATCTACCTCAATAGGGAATGTTTTACCTTTAAGGCAACCCAGACCAGGAGAAAATAAATCTGGGAATTCCTTTACTAGATCAGCTTTAGTATATGATACACTATTTATATCTGAGAGCTTCCGATTATTTAGATGAAGGGAATTAATTAAATCTCTTCCTAAAAGACATGGGCCTGATCCTTCAACAAAAGCAATAGTTGCTTGACAAGAATTAGGGGAATCAGGTCTAGTACAGACAGAAATTTCACCTGCTACTTTGAGGGGAATACCACCATAAGTCTTAAGGTTTATAGAAGAAGGGTGAAGAACAGGTGTGTCACTTTCAATAGGCCATAGATTAGAGAAAGTGTCCTCAGAAATAAGGGAGCATGCAGCACCTGTATCTAATTCCATAGTTACACAGACATTATTTAGAAATAATGTGACATTAAGAGGATTACCTTTAGTAGGAGTAACATTAAAGACATAGTCATAGCTAAAATCTACCTCAGTGACTTTAGCCTTATCCAGTTTATGGACACGATCATTCCCTTTAAATTTTGGTTTGGTCCTACCAAAATTTACGCTTTGCACATTTTTGCACATAGGTTTAATATGCCTCTTCTGATTACAAGCAAAGTAAGTAGCATCCTTGAATGGGCACTCCCGTTTCCAGTGTAATTTACCACAACCAGAACAAGTTGTCTCAGCTTTTAAGTTAGCATCTGCCACCCCAGTTTTAGTCTGAGTAGGTTTATGCTTGAAGGTAGAGCTCTGTTTATGCAGTTTGTTTATAGCAGAGTGTCCCATATCTTGTGCATCTCTGAAAGCTGCTTCCCTAGCACTAGCTATTTCTACAGCTCTACTAAAAGTTAAGTCTGATTCTGCCAGCAAAATGTGCTGTGTAGACTCATTAGATAGGCCCATCACAAATCTGTCTCTTAACATATGTTAGATGGTCCCTAAACTCACATATGTGAGCGAGTGCTTTAATTCTAGCAACAAAATTAGCAGTAGTTTCACCAGATTTTTGATTCCTAGAATAGAACTTAAATCTTTCATATATTAGAATTACTTTGGGTTTGTAATGTTCCTTCAGAACTTTAATAATATCAGGATATTTACAAGTCCCTGGCTCCTTTGGTGATAACAGACCCTTAGCTAAGGAAAAAACCTTAGGTCCAGCCACTGTAAGAAAAGCTGGTACCTTCTCCTCTGGGATAGAGTTAGCTAGAAAATAGAGTTTGACTCTACTAATATAGGTCTCAAAATCCTTAACTCCAACATTGAAACTATCAATAGAACCTATAAGAGGCATTGTATTGCAAAAAATAACCCACAAAAAATAGAAATCTACTGTGAGGGAACCCCACGTGGAATCTCTTGAGCAGACGGAACTTCCACACGCTGCAGAAGGCCCGGTTAGGCCTAAATTGGTAAGTCTCCTTCCCCCCCCTTCAAAAAGCGGTAGCCTCGAACCGCGTCCCCCCACAATTCACCTTTACGCGGACTAGAATGGTCTCTGCAAGATGATTCAAGGCCATTCGAGAGTAGAGCTGTTTCCCGCTAACCCCCCTCAGAGAGAGCCTCGAACATAAATAGAGTTCGACTCCCATGAGGAGACACAGAGTTGAGAAGTCTCGCCCAGACCCCAGAAGATTCCCCATGGTTCCAAGTCAAGTGCTAGCAACAAAACAAAGTGACAGCTGGACTATTTTGTGTATTTGGAATTAGTCCCAGCCAGGAGGTAATTCTACTGAACGATCGCCCCCCTCCAAGTGATTTTCCTGACTTCTCCCATCAACTCCTGTCGAAGCCCTCCTCATTTCGGGTAGCCAAAATACTCTTCCCTGGACCGGAAGTTACCTTCCTCCCCTTGTTTTGGAGAACCGTCATCACTCCAACCTCCTGCTCAGAAGTTACAAACGGCCTCACCTGCGTGCAAAAGACATCCGTAAGCCAACCCCTCTCCCCACTTCAGTAACTCAATTGAGTTCATTCCCCCCCCCCCATTTGAATAGTCTCCTCCTGTAATACCTTAAGTTCTAACTTCATAGTCTCTTTTATAACTACAATTCCCCCTTTCATTTACTGATGTGATATTGTCCGTTAATTCTCTGAGGTAATTTTACACATCAATTATATATTTTTTGTACATTCCTCTTTAAATAACCTTGAGCTTCGCCATTGTCCATAATTTATCTGACCTCATTGCATTCTCTCGCTCTTCAGCCCATCTAAACTTGTGGTTTTCTGTCTCTTTTGTCAGTTTGCTTTCAAGTTATTGGTCCCTCCCTCATAGATATAATATGGTATTGATATAATGTAATGTCATACAACGACATATATATATATATTAATATACATATTATATAAATCTGGTGTCAAGTGTGTTGGGGTTTTTACGAACCTGTCTCATTTTAATTTTGACATTAGAAGTTCCCTTGTTATTCACGTACATCCCTTTTATTTTAATTTTTGTATTATACTGGCAGAAGGCAAGTTCAAGTTATTTGAAGAGCAGTGGAACGTAATCTATTTAGATTTTGTGTTGGACCCCAGATAATTAAAAAAAATTTATGGTGTTCAAATTTTGGAGACTCTCCTGGTTATTAATCCAAAAGAGTTAAGGTCTTTGGTGTCCTAATTCCGGTAGGACCATTTTAATATTTTTTTTCACGCTTAGAAATAGCAGAGGTAGTTAGCTGTATCAATTCCTTTTTGTGATCAAGGCCTTCACGAATATTCAAGTATTTGTTTCGCATGGGTAGTATCCTAGCTCATTCGCGTATCAGTGTTCCCTCAGTTAACTGCGTAAATATGTCATCCTTCAAAAAATTCAAGAGTCAGGGTGAAATGTTAGGTCTTTCGGGCAAAGACCTGCTAAATTACGTACAGGAAGAAGAGAGGAATGAACGGGCAGAGCGAAGGGAAATGGAGATGCAGAAGAACAAACTGAAGATGGAGATGGAGAAGAACAAACTGAAGATAGAGATGGTGGATAACAAACAAGATGGAGATGGAGGAGAACAACCTGAAGATGGAGATGGAGGAGAGCAAACTGAAGATGGAGATGGAGGAGAGCAAACTAAAGATGGAGATGGAGAAGAGCAAGATGGAGGAGAACAAACTGGAGATGGAGAAGAACAAACTCAAGATGGAGATGGAAGAACGTGAACAAATTAGGCAGCATGAGCTGAGAATGAGCTAAAATCAAATGGATTCTCAGTTCATCGGTTTTCGGGCGGAAATTCCCCAAACTCCTTCAGTCCACCTTCCCGCTTTCAATGATGGAGAGGACTTTGGGTCATTTTTGGTCCATTTTGAGAGAATCTTTCAGATCAAAATGATGGTGTCGCTCGCTTACTTTCCCTCCTAAATGCCAAGTTAAGGGATATCTTCGTATCCCTCCCCTGGAAGCAACTTTGGACTATTCCACATTAAAGTCCGAATTATTAGCCGCTGTTCATATGAATAGCAAATTCTACCGCTCCAAATTCCGCCAAGAAAGGATCCGCCCTGGCCAAAAATTTCGACAACATGGGTACATCCTCCAAAGAAACCTTCAGTGTTGGCTGGATGCGTGCAAAATTCCCCAGGTCTACGAGTCTCTTCTGGATTTCTTCCTTAGGGATCAGCTTTTAGCAGCCGTGGCTCCTGAAATTTGTGCCTTCATTAAGGATAAGTGTTGCGCCACTTTCAAGGAGTGCTTGGAAAAGGCCGATGTCTACATGGGTAGTCACGATTTATTCCCCCAAGGATGTTAAAAAGGCTCCCCAATCACCCCCCAAAACTAAATTTTATGACCCTAAGACCCCCCTAAATTGGTTCCAAGATTTACCAAAGTTCCTAGTCCCTCGAAGCCAAGAAACTTCCATCCATCTGAACACCGAGACGTTAAGCCCCTAGTTTCTTCTCCCCCCGGTTGTGCCGTACCAAAAGAACCCGATCGTCTGCTACACCTGCGGAGTTCCCGGCCATTACCGCACGAACTGTCCTCAAAACTCCCGATTCGCAAACTCTCAGTCCCACCAAGTACACCAAATCTGGGCCGCCCCTGATCCTCCTCCGTCACCTCAGGAGACTCTCGATCCTCCCTCGCCTGCCAAAGACCCGGTCCATTAGGTAAACTTTCTCTTTAATGAGAACAACCCTGTTGGATTGAAGTTCGAGAACGGAACTGTGAACGGTCGCCGAGTATCCACCCTCGTCCGTGACACCGGGTGCACCTGTATTATAGTGTCTGAGGACCTACTCCCCCCTGTTGGGCCCGACCTCAAGAAATTTGTGGTGATTGTCACATCGAGTGTGACTATATGTCTGGTTGGGCCAAAGTGGTAGCAGGCCCCAATCCAGTTCTGCTCCGTTTTATTCGATTAGACCCCTATAATTTAAGACCGTCCCGTGGCCCAGCCCGTGATTACCCGTACACAGGCAGCCCTGGAATCCTGTGCACCTGTTCCCCTGAAAACCCCGATTGACCCAGAGTTCCACGCCCAGAAGGAGTGCGCGACTCTCCCCTCCCCTTTGGGAGAAAACTAAAGCCCTCGAGCGTGAGTCCACCCGAGGTAACAAACGAGTCTCGCATCCCAGGAATAAGGACTTATTGAGAGGTTTGAGACCTAATGGGACCTTAAGTCACGGGAATTAAAATTCAAGCCTGGCACGAAGGTGCTGGTGCTACTTCCCACAGGAAGCAACAAAATCCTTAGCCAGTGAAAAGGACCCTACCCCGTCCTCAAGGCGAGATGACCAGTGGATTACCTCATCCATACTCCGGCGGAAGCGAAGGTTTTCCACGTGAATTGTATATATATATTATCTCATTAATGTTCCTAATTGATTTTTTTTTTGGTCCACTAAATTGTTTTTTTTTTTTTGTCCCATATTTATGCCTCCATCTGATTGTATCCTTTTTTTTTGGTTCCACTGAAATGTTGCCAATGTTCTCCTGTAATTTTTCTTTTGTTTAAAATTGTATTAGTTAAATTCTCTATAATCGACCTGTTTAAGGCTTATGTCCGTAAATTCCCCGCTGAGCTCAGATTTATGTTTTTTTTTTGTGTGTACATCTGTCGTAGCAGGTCAGAATTTCCCTAGATCTTTGTAAATTCTAGTTTGACAGGTTGGGATGATCCTTTCCTACCTCAACTGCTCTGTAAAGCATCATCTTTCAGTTGGGAGATGTGTGAGGGAACCCCATGTGGAATCTCTTGAGCAGACGGAACTTCCACACGCTGCAGAAGGCCCGGTTAGGCCTAAATTGGTAAGCCTACCCCCCCCATCCCTTCCACAAGTGGTAGCCTTGAACCATTTCCACCATGATTCACTTTTACACAGGCAGAATAGCCTCTGAAAGAAGATTCAAGGTCATTCGAGAGTAGAGCTGTTTCCTGCTAAATTCCCCCTCGGGGAGAGCCTCGGATATAAATAATGTTCAACTCCCATGAGGAGAAGTCTCGCCCAGACCCCAGAAGATTCCCCATGGTTCCAAGTCAAGTGCTAGCAACAAAACAAAGTGACAGCTGGACTATTTTGTGTATTTGGAATTAGCCCCAGCCAGGAGGTAATTCCACTGAATGATCGCTCCCCCGAGTGATTTTCCCGAATTCTCCCATCAACTCCTGTTGAAGCCCTCCTCATTTCGGGTAGCCAAAATACTCTCCCCTGGACCGGAAGTTACCTGTCCCCCTTTGTTTTGGAGAACCGTCATCACTCCAACCTCCTGCTCAGAAGTTCCGAACGGCCTCACCCTCGTGCAAAAGACATCCGTAATCCAACCCCTCTCCCCCCTTCAGTAACTCAATTGAGTTAATTCCCCCCCCCCCTCATTTGAATAGTCTCCTGTAATACCTTAAGTTCTAACTTCATAGTCTCTTTTATAACTACAATTCCCCTTTTCATTTACTGATGTGATTTTGTCTGTTAATTCTCTGAGGTAATTTTACCCATCAATTCTCTCATTATTTTTGTGTAAATAAAATTATATTTTTTTGTACATGCCTCTTTAAATAACCTTGCAGAAATTCTCCATTAATTCATCAACCATCTTCTGGTGCTGAGGACTTCTGTGGTTACCAAGGAAGTTTGCAATGACTAACTTAAGGGACAGACAGCCAGGCAGAGAGTTCAGTAGGATTTAATGAATCATCAAAACTAGAGTCTTTTATGAGTTCTCTTATCTGACGGCTGAGTTTGATGTATAGGGGTGGAAGTAACACCTTGCTCGGTTCAACCAGAGGGTGGGACAGAACATTGTGTGACCCGGGTTCTAATCCTTGTCTTGCTGGTCATCAGCCCAACTAGCACAAAAAACATGAAGTACTAGGATGAGTCCAACAACTTTAAGATCCCCACAAATCAACCACTTATGTTCCTGGTAATTGAGAGCAGACAACAGACATTCCGTGCTGTTGTGGGATTCTTTCATTTTAGCTGAGTGTCAAACAGGGATTGATGAAACCTTATTTCCATTATTCAGAAGAACTGCCTTGAGACTTCTGTTAGATGAGTCAATAAAAAGTCTCCATTCCATTGCAACATACTTCATACTCATTAATTTCATCAGTTCAGCAATATTTTTACAGTAGATCAGTGAAGATGCTTCATCGAACATAATCTATAAAATATGTACCATTAGTTTTTGAACACCCTGTATAATATATATATATGTATATATATATATATATATATATATATATATATATATATATATATATATATATATATATATATATATATATATATATATATACGAGGGGCAGTCAATAAGTTTTGCGAATCGGGAGGGCAAAACAGAGGAAGAGGGATGGCTTTTTGTGGGGGGTATTAGGACAAGTTATGACAAGTCAGGACCTACAGCCGCACGCTCCTGCCTTGTCTATTTAAGAGACAGTAGCTGAACGCAAATCGTCAGTCACAAATTTTTCAACAATGGAACTGGTTGAGCACCGTGCAGTGATCAAATTTTTGACCAAGGAAGGCAAGAATGCAAAAGAGATCAATGAACGCATGGTTGCAGTGTACACCGACACCGCCCCTTCCTATGCAACCATTGCTCGCTGGAATAGGGAGTTCCACCATGGTTGTATGTCCCTTGTAGATGACGCCCGTCAGACGTGACCAACGAGGACAATGTAGCCTGGGGGAGAGGATGATCCTCAAATCGATGGGTGAAGGTCGAAGAAATCGAGCGAAAACTTGGAATATCACATGGAAGTGTTATCAACATCATCCACAACAATTTGGCTATGACCAAGGTCTCTGCCCGTTGGGTCCCTAGAAACCTCACGCCCCATGATCGACTTCGTCGTCAAAGTTCGGAGGAGCTGCTGCTCCTGTACAACCCCAAGACACGGCAGGATTTGAGTCACGCATAGTGACAGGTGATGAAACGTGGCTCCATCACTGAGATCCCAAGACCAAGCTCGAAAGCATGGCCTGGAAGCACAGGGGCTCTCCGACCCCCATCAAGTTCCGGACCCAACCCTCAGCTGGGAAGATCATGGCCACCATCTTCTGGGATTCTGAGGGAGTGTTGATGGTGGACTATGCGCCTTGTGGAAGGACCATCACAGGCCAACATTATGGCGAGGAACTGGTTGGGTTGAAGTGCATCCATCAGAAGCGGTGTGGTAAGTTGACATGCAGTGTCCTGCTCTTCCAAAACAATGCCCCTGTCCACAAGGCTAGAGTTGCACAAGCTGCCCAGCGCAAGTGCGGATTCGAGGAGCTCAACCATCCTCCCTACAGTCCAGATCTGGCCCCTAGCGACTACTTTTTATTCCACCAGCTCAAGGCTGCACTGCATGGATGCCGGTTTTCGGACAATGAAGATGTCCAGCTCACCGTCCAGGAGTGGATTGAACAGCAGTCGGGAGATTTCTGGTTGTCGGGAATTTGAACCCTCAGGGTCAAGTAGCGCAAGTGCATTGAAGTCGAGGGTAGTTATATTGAAAAATATTAAAACACTTTTCCTCATATCTCGTTTCCTTATATCTGAATTGCAAAACTTATTGACCGCCCCTCGTATATATAAAGCCTCTCACGTGAACTTTAATATTATAGAGCTGAAAATAGTAATTAATTCACTTCTAAAACTAGTTTCTTGATAAATTGTTTCCAAGAAGAATACTATGGTAGTTTTCTTCTATTTATCACTCATGCTAAAGAAAGTTCTTATAATATATTTTAATACACATTTCTCATATCATTAGATCAATAATTCTCACACATCTTGCAAAATCAATTTTCTCTTGAAGTAGATACTCTTTGAACTTATTCATACCCAATCATACAAGAATACCATTTTTCACTTAACTGAATCACAACCATTTTGTTTTCTCTCTCTTACCACTTGACCTAAATTTTTCATTCCTAGTCTTATTTCATTTAGCATAAGCCTCCTAATTCTACTTTTTTGGGCATACATTGCCAATTTTCTTTTGTTGGTCATTTATACGCCTCATTCCATACAAAGTCTATCAGTTTGCCACTTTAAGGTTGTTCATGGGTGACGAGTCTCCTGACCTGATTCAATAAGATTATTTATGCATTCAGTAAATCAATGAACAAGACAGAAAGACTGGTTTTCCAACTCTGCATTTGCTGACCATACGTAGATAGGTGTGGTTACATTTTGTCTTGTGTGTATTTGACACTATGGAAAACAAATTTAACCACATTTGCATAGGATATGCTGTGTTTGAAAGGTTGATGAATAAATATATTTTTAAATTTCTTACCATCAATGATTTTTATTAACAATGATTTGATTACTTTGCAGGTTGCAAAAAGTAGTCCTGATGACTCTGCTGCTGGTGAAGATCAAGAAACCTCTGCCTATCCTAATTTGCAAACAATATTCTTTCTGGACTTTCCAACTGAAATATTAGAGAAGATATTTTGTTATCTCTCTTACAAAAACATTGGAGAAATTCGAAAAGTAAAGGCTTTTGTTTTTTTATTTGTATTTTTAATGATTATAAGAAATCTTTTGTTATACATCTCTACTCTTTCTGTAAAAAAAAAAGAAGCTGTTATATTCAAATATTTTTATTAATATATTCAATATTTCAGTATCTGGAATTGTAATGAAGTGAGTTTAACAGGGACTATTATTAATATTGAATTGGCATAAATTGACCAGTAATGAAATATTCAGGGTTTCAATTACTATTTGGATGCAGCATTACAGTCATGTTGTGCAGTATCCACTGGTAGTGGTATTCTTTTTAGCACATCAGAGAGAGATGTGCTAACTAACTTAATTTGCTGGTCTTAACTATTATTTGGTAGTCTTAGAATTTTTTTTTTCCTTTTTAAGGTGTGTCAGCGTTTTGATAGTCTAAATGTTTGGGGTTTCAATTACTATTTGGATGCAGCATTACAGTCATGTTGTGCAGTATCCACTGGTAGTGGTATTCTTTTTAGCACATCAGAGAGAAATGTGCTAACTAACTTAATTTGCTAGTCTTAACTATTATTTGGTAGTCTTAGAATTTTTGTTTCTTCCTTTTTGAGGTGTGTCGGCGTTTTGATAGAGTCTGCTGTGGTCTGTTGAACTCATCATTTCAAAAGCTCCAGAATTTGATGTTGAATCAGTTTCAAGCAACAAAGTCTCAAATGCCTCGACGAGAATCAGCCAGACGAAAGCACCCTCTAGCCAGGGAATCAGATATTCTGGAAACACTTCACATGCGGCTAACTCTCCTTCAAATGACCTTTGGAAAGCACATTGAAAGAAAACATTGTTGTTTCTTTGCAGGCGATGTATGATTGATCATTATTTCATTTTCTAAGTTCTTTTTGCTTCCTTTGTAGTTATCTATTGATGTACATAATCCTATAACTATTGTTAAATTGTAGAATATACCATTGCACATGAATGACTGGAGGAAGATGACTAACCCCTAAGAAAACCTCTAAAGTGAATGCTCTTAATTTACTATGATCATATTGACATTTTTTAATTACTTTTGATTATAAATCTATCATAATTTTCTCCCTAGTTGTGATTTCAGGCATTAAAAGGGCATTTTAAAAGTAGTATGTGATGTAAAGTGTGTTGCAATGGAGGCTATGTATTAACAACACTAATTGTAACTTGAATACCTACTTGAGTTGTGAAATATAATTTATTGTAATATGTACCAGATATTGAAAAAGTCCTGTTACATTCATTACGATGCTCTCAACAAATGATACAATGATAGTCTTGATGCAGTTAGACTCATTTTTATTGTTTAACATATAAATGTGTTTGAATTGTAATATTAATTAATGTGGCCACTCAGATTTGTAAGCATGCACACCAGGCAAGACCTGAAGGCTGCTCACACATTTTGGATGAAGTCCTTGCAGGCTTTGTCCTCGACATGCATCCATATGCTTTAGTCAAAGTGATTGAAGTTGGGTGACTGCATGGCCAAAAGTCCTTCAACCAAAAGTTCATTTTTTTTTTACCCCCACAACTCTTGCACCCATTTTTTTTTTGTTGTCCTGGACACTGTCCTGCTGAAATACATCCACCTTCTTTGTGACCTTTCTTACCTAGGGCAGTGCTTTTGTGGCCAATATGTCCCTGTAATCAGCTGTGGGGAGCTTGTAACTGTCTATGAACCAACACTGGCATCATCTTCTCACAATTTAAAGCCGCAACGCTGAGCATCATCAAGCTGGGTGCTTGATTGTGAATACGTAGCCAACTTCAGAGACATCCTTACTGAAGCTTACCATGTGGTTCTGCTTGTTGATGACTGTATCAACTAGAAAAGTTTTTTGATAAAAAAAGAGAGAGAATTCATGTGCCACAATCAAGTCATTGAGAAGGTGACAACAGTGCTTCTAACATTGTTCGTGCATGCGGTTGTTGAGTAGAGGCCTTTCCATGCACCCCAAGCTCTTGCCACCCTCCTCCTTGATGGCCCTGGACACTGGCTACCAAAATGTTCTTTGTGTGAGCAGTCATTTTGAGCTTCAGAGCACTTTTGAATGAGGTCAATCTTCAAGGTCTTCCCTGTTCTTGAGCCTCTCTGCAACACTGGATAGTAATCCAGCTGATATCATGCTGTTTGGTGATGTTGGACTTGTTATGGCCCTGGCCCGCATGCAGAAGAGTAGTAATCTCGATTCTTTTGACTTCCATCTTGACACACCTGCACACAGGAAAAGTCATTTTAATGACATGCTGGAAAAGTAGAACTTTAAGTTTCTTTGATGGATTTTTTCTATCACACACATAAACCTCTTGAAAGGTAAAAAAGCCTAAATGTAACATGTGCAAATCACGGTAGAATGATAACTTGTTCAAAGGCAAAAATATTTCAGGGTAGAAATTCTCAGTACAACAGAAATTGTGCTATTAACAAATAAGGATTGTAGTGAAAACTTTGCTTAGGATTGAGTGAATAGAGTAAAAATGTAAACTTGAAAATTATGTGGATGAAATAGAAATTTCCAAGGTGAAATTGGGTGTAGTTGTATTTTGAACCCTGCATTGACAGAAGAGAGGCTGATAAAGGGAGGTTCTCCAATCCCTTATAAATGTTATAGGGAAATCCAAGGACTTACAGGTGACAGGAGGGGTAAAGAACTGGTGCTTAAGATACACCTGATGAGGATAAAAATGGAAAGTGAAATGTTTCTGCGCTAAGAAAAATTGTGTGGCAAATCCATTATTTTAGCACAAAGATGCTCCATATAAGTACATATGTATTGGGCAAAGAAAGGAGAGTGAATGTAAGAGATGATTGATCTGTTCCTGGTAGTAAATCTGTTGTGGGATGTCTTTGATGTGAAAGCTGTAAAAGCTATGAATATGAGACTATTTGACCACATGATTGTGTAATGTTAAATATTGGCTTGTGTGTAGCTGAAAAAGCATTACAAGTGTCAAGTAAGAAATTTTGAACTGAAAGGGTGTTAGATCAAGTGAGATGGTTGAGTATATAGAGTAGTAAATGTGAATGAATATGGCAGTGCAAGAAGTGCAATGAGAATAATGAATGCTTAATGATAGAATAATGTTGTGAATAGTGCAATGAAGCCTGCATGGAGATGGTTCTTAGTGCTGATGAGCTTGTTAGTGAGATTCTTATGAATGTATATAAGGAGAAAAAGAACAAAAGTGATTAGACAGTGAGGTTGCGGAAAATGAAACATTCAGAAGGAGTATTAATGTGGATCTGCTTGGGAACTGGAAAGAATGAAAAAAAATGTATAAACATCAAGGGGAGGAGATGTGTGAGTGATAAATGTAGATGGCAAGAGTACTTTTCATGACATGTATAATGTTATACAAAAGGAAACAAATGTAAGTATGCTTTGATTTTAGAATACAGCCTGATCTGTTTCAAGGTATGGAACTAATAAGTAAGTTTCTTAGTGCTGTGAAATGTTTGAAAATTTTGAAGGCAACTGGATGCAATGAAACAGTAGTTTAGATACTAAAAAAATAGTGATTGTTATAGAATGGGTCTGGTTGTTGTGATGTAAGAGTGGAAGAATGATATTTAAGGGCTATGGGGAGAAAGTTTAATGTAAGAATTACTAGAAAATAAGGCTATTCAATTTGGTTGGCAAAGCAAGGGATTGTGTGGATCAAATGATTGCATTCAAGCAATGAAAGATCACAGGATAAAGATGTAGTATATGATGGTTTTATGCATCTGGAGGAAGCATATGACTTTATCATTGGGAAGCACTACAGCAGGTTCTAAGAGATATGGAGAAGATTGTAAATTTTTGGATAGTGTTTGCAAGATTTACAAAGAATAGGGATGGATGTGTCTCATGTTGATGCATACTAATAAGTTGGTATTTGTGATTAGAATTGAGAGGGTTTTAAAACCATTTATTTTACCATTTCACATGGTATGTGTGAGGAAGAGGCTCAAAGTAACTTCAGAAAAGAGAGGTTATGTTTTGAGGTGATGAAGATGGTTTGGAATGTGATAATAGAGTCTATATTCTGAGAATTGATTTAAATATCTAGGGTGTATTACAATTGATAGTGGGGATGATAAGGCAGAAGGCATATACAAGTTATGTTTTGTTGGAAAGCTTTGAGTGCTCAAAACATTCTGGCAGAGGGCACTTTCTGTGGCATCATTGCGCGCTACTCTCCACTTTTTGTGGAATAGTACTGAGGGTGATGATAATTTTGCATTGACTCTTTCTAAGTGATAAATAAGTCAGGAATGGTGTATGGCGGGGAGACTATAGGATGAAAGGAGAAGGAAAGATCTAGAGAGAGAGGTGAATGTAAATGGACAACTTAAAGGGATATTTGGTGTGGGAAAGTTTGATAAGATGAGAAATGACTGGGTAAGAGATGTTTATGGTGTAAATCGAGTTGTGATTGAAGTGTTTCTGAGGTTTTTGGACATGTAAAAAAATGTATGGAATTAAACAAGGAAAGAGAATATGTGAGTGTGAGAAAGGTTTGAAGACTTTATAAGGTAGGTTGTTTAGGTAAATGTGTTTTTGAGGAAATGGATATGTGTGCATGGAGGGGTGTGTGAGAGGTCATGGTTGGGACCTCTTTCTTTGGATAAACCCTGTCTGGATGAGTTACTACAGTGCATAGTACCCCATTACTATGAAGGGCCCCATGGACAAAATGGCAAAATGATGGTTGTCCTTGTTACTTATATGGCATAGTTGGGCTGGGAGGATTGGATAGTTTTGATGATGTTGAAACTGGGCCCACCCTACTCTGTGTGGAACTGATCGAAGTTGACTCATGTGCACATAGGTAATTGCAGTGTCATTTAACCATCCCGCAGATTATTCTCCCACACTATTCTAGTTCTTGTTTTAAAATCAACTAATCAATACCTTTATTATCTTGCTCACTGTTGGGATATTGCTAGGGGCCAATGTGTTAGGATAAAAAAAGTAGTAAATATCTTTAGATCACCACTACTCGGCCACTACAGCTCCCCGCTTTGTCTTTTATTCCTTTGAAGGCTTCATTGGTCCGGGGAACCAGTTCACTAGCTCATTCTAGAGCATTTGGCCTCAATGCACATCTTTTATATACAGAGTGGTGATGGTACTTATTCACGTGACTGGTAGGCAAAAGTAGTTCTGATTTTTTTGAGATATATTTGTCACATTTGGATCAGTTTGTCTTTTTGACAAGTTCTGTCGATTTCACTTGATGAGAGCCTCCAGACAATTTTAGAACTGGCCACAAGCTTTTGTCAATATCCCATTTTTGGCCCCTGAAGGCCCTGGTAATCCTGGCCCTCAGCTTGTCCCTAGTGTTGCAGTTGGATTTGTTATCTATCATTCAATCTTGCCCCACTCAAAAAGTTGAGGGGGTTGCAGTCAGGCAAATTGGGAGGCAAAATGTCAGGTGCTGTGTGATTGATGAATTCTCTCACAGCCAGGCCTGTGTATTTTGACTGGTGTGGCAGGGCTCAGAGTCTCGCTGCTACATGTAAGGCCTCACTGCAGCTACCCGTCAATCCAGCATTTCACAACCTCCCTCAAAACATGTGTATAGATGTTGTTCAGCCTGAGGCCCTCAGGGAAGACTATGCCAAAGACGATGATTATCACTGGAAATTTCATCAGCATGACTGGGCACATCCTTGGGTGCAACAATGAGTCACTTGTATTTCTGGGAGTTTATCTTCTGGTCTTGGCGAAATTCTTCTCAGTGGAGAACCACAACATGTCTGGCTCCAATGCGTATTTCAACTTGATCAGCTTCTTGGTGTATCTGAGTCTCTTTTCCTGCATTTCTGTGGACAGAAATTGCTCCTTCCTCATCTTGAATGAAAATTAGCCAATGTCTTTATGCACTAGCAGCCTGATGAGCTTTTCATCCATACCTTTCTCACTTGCACTGGTACACATAGACTTTCTGGGATTAATTGTCAATCTCTTGGATTTCAGCGACAAATTCTGACATTATGGTGGTATCAGATCAGCAACCATGGGCTTTCCTCTACTGTCCCTTACTAGTTGGATCCTGAATCTTCTAGCTCCTTTCTTATTTTTTTCACCATCCTTCTGCTGACATGGGGAAGTTTGAAATCTACTTGTCTGTTCTTCTGCCGCAGATTCAAAATTTCAAAATTTTCCATAGTTAATTATTCTGCCAAAAAATAAAGCAAAAATGGTTATTTTTAAGAAGAAAAAGACCAACAATGAAGGTAAAAAAAAGAGAGTAAAATAGTAGTCGGAAATTGTGAACAAATACTATCCACACCCTGTACAACTTTCCCTTCTTGCTCAGGTGACCTTTTTTTCTGAAGATATCTTGTATCCTTGGAAGCATTTTATTATGGAACTAGTTTCCTAATAAATTCCTTCCAATGATACTATGCTTGTTTTCTCTTATTTACGCCTCTTGTTATTACAATTTCTTAAGCCTACAGCATTCTCACATCCTCTCTCAGGGTCAGCCCACCTTTATCCTCCAGTTTCCCAAATAAGATGGATTAATTGATGTTAATGATTGTGCATACTTTCAAGGTTTATTACTACTAAGAAAACAAGACTATTATTTTTCACCCTTGTATTGTTAAATATTGAATTGAACTTTTCATTTCTTTGCACCTATCCATTATTAGTTTTTAGTTGCATAATTAATATGTATATTTACCATTAAATTTGGAATCATATTGTCAGATACTTGATGAGGTGTACAGAATCCTGCGAAATGTGAAATCTACTCAAAACCTTGGGAAAACATTCAAAATAACTGATGAGTTATTTGATCTATCTACCATGGCGATGGAATATTTTAAAGAACGGATTGAGCCCAGCCTTCCTGAAATCTCCTATTTTGGGTCAGACTTCTTGGATCTTACTTCAAGGTTTTCTGGTAAGTTCATGTCTTGGAAATAGTCTGAAAATTTGCTTGTAAGCTGCTTAATGTAAAGTTTTATAACATTTTGATATAGCATCATTATTATTAGTAATTTGAATATTCTCTGGAGAGTGAATTCTGCCATGCGTTGGTAGGGTTTAACAGGCAAGAGACTCAGAAACTCCTCATTCTAATCCTGCAAAACCTTAAACGAGAGTCTAGAGCCAGAAATGATGAGGCTACTCAATTTTGAGGTTTGTGAGTGGTTGTAACTGAGCAAATGCAATTAGGTTTGTGTGAGGAGAATGCTAAAAAATGGCTATGATTCTTCTGTGAGAAGACCAATGACTGTGAGCATCAAAACTTGAGGTAAATTGGTGTGAAATCAAGTATTGTTTCAGAAAGAGATGTTAGTTTTGCTGTTTTCTGTTATTTTTTCTAGCATATGTTCGTTCTAAATAGTTTCATTTTAAATTCAAAGTTTTTCATTTTGATCTCAAGTTTATTTTTTCTATGTTACTCCTCAAAATCTTGTAAAATACCTACATATATTTTGTATTTATAGAGCAGAAATTCTTTAAATTTATCATTAAAGCCCCAGAAGATGACCAATGTGGTCGAAAGGCGCCTCAGGCAAATAATAAATAATGATTTAAGATGATATTTATGGTCCCCCCCGCCTCTTTTAAGAGATAATCATTTATGAAAGTTATCAAGAAACTAAAAAATGCCTCTTCTGCTGTCAAATATAACAATTTCTATATCCAACATGGCCTCTTTATAAAATATATATATATATATATTTGTATATTTAGATTGGAGTTTTTCTTTTATGCATGTTTTATTAAAGACCAGGTCTAGTTGAACCTTGCTTAGCTTCTTTCTTTGCTTTTCTAATTTCCTTATTATTCTTTTTTTGTCTTGCGAAAGGTTATAGATAGTGTTCCGATCTTCATGGTTTATTTTTAGCTAGCTTAGCTATCAGTCACATTTGACTATCTTCCGAGCGAATTAATTTTACACTGGTTAAACATTTAAAGGCATTACATTTATATACTAAAGATAATTTAGATAATGAAAAGAAGGTGGAATGTGGTTCACAGGGAGTAGTTAGAAAAGGTACATTTCGGAATGGGATTTCAGTCATTATTGACCCTTAATCCGTAAAGAGTTTTAAGGTTCGCTGGGTGGCGGTCAATTGGGCATTAATCTATATTGATGAGTGTCTTTGACAACAAATGGAGAGGGAAAATAGAAGACCACAAGTGGTCTTCTATTCTTGTTAGTCTTTGGAGGCTCCAGAGGAGCGAAACATCAGTAATAAAGAACCTTGTACCACTTGTGGTTTCTTCTATTCTCCCTCTCCATATGTATATATATATTTATATATATAGTGAGAGAAGGAGTTGATGCTTGTAGTGAGAGGAGAGGTTGATTAATTGTGGCGGGGGTCATTCGACCGACGCCTCACCTGGGAGGCTCACATTCGCAGCCTTAGGGTCTCTTGTACCCGCGCCATGGACATTCTCCGTTCCGTGACGTTCAGCGCTTGGGGCGCTGATAGGGCTACCGCCTTACTTTTTTATCGATCCTTTGTTCGCTCGAAGCTCGACTACGGATGCGAGTTTTATGCATCCGCAGCCGAGCGTTTATTGCGGAAGGTGGATTCGATCCACCACACCGGCCTTCGCCTTGCGACCGGTGCCTTCCGCACTTCCCCCATTGAGAGCCTGTTGGTCGATGCTGGGGAGATGCCACTCGCTCTGCGCCGCGTGCAGTGCATCACTCGCCTGTACGCGCGAGCCCGGCGCCTCCCTCAGTCGCCAACAGCTCTCACTGCATCCGCAGCTGATCTCGATGGTGCCTATGCCGCCGAGAGACGCCAGTCATACCCTAAGCCCTTTGGGTTTAGGGCCAGGAAACTCCTTCGAGAGGTAGATATAGCTCTCGGGCCGGTGGCGCCCCTGGTTCTGCCCAGGACGCCACCCTGGAGGGTACCACATTTGGCTATTTGTCGCCACGCCTCTGCTCCCAAAGCTTGTATTGCGTTCGACCTTTTTGGAGCACACATCGTGTCACGCTGGTACCGTGCCAGTGTATACGGATGGCTCCAAATCCCAAGAGGGGGTCGGCTTCCACGCCGTATCCCCTCTGTTTGAAGTCAGCGGGGCTCTACCAGGCGCTGCGTCTGTCTTCACGGCCGAGCTGGTGGCAATACACCACTCGGTACGGGAGATTACGCGACGTGCCCGGTTCGGAGACCGGATTGTGATTTATAGCGACTCACAAAGCACCCTGAGTGCTCTCGGGGCATTGGAATCTCCGCATCCCCTGGTTCGCGAAATCCGTGACGCCACGGTTTTGGCGAGCCGGGCAGATGTCGAGATTATCTTCTGCTGGGTTCCTGGACATGTAGGAATTGCGGGGAATGAGCGCGCCGATGAGGGCGCCAAAGAGTCCGCGAGGACTCTGCGACTGGACCAGCGTTTCGCTCTTCCTCACACTGACTACATGGCAGGAATACGGGCAGCTCTTCGGACTGCTTGGCAAAGAAGATGGGAGACGGTCGAGGGGAACTTAAAGTTGCGTGCCATTGCGCCGCGACTGTTCCCATGGACCTATCCCCCAATGCCGCGGCGACTTTATTTTGAATTTGACGTTTAATAAGATGAATGGCTGGAGTTGGTGAGCTTGTAAATCATGTCCACCGAGGAGTGCCTTTTGCTGTGGATGGAGCACAAAGTGTGAGGGATGTCTGATTGTTTTATATGTGTAGATAAAGTGTATGTTACCAATGGGGTTTCTGGGAAGGAGCTTTGTCTGAAGTGAATGTTCGTTGATGTGTGTTCAAGAGAGAGAGAGCAGAGATTCTCTACCAAAGGAATTTATTGGAGGATAGATAAATAGTGAGAAAATGATTGATAATAAAGTTGAGGGAAAGTTTGGGAAATGTTTATAGGATTTCAGTCTAGCAGATTGGCATTAATAAACAAATAGAACAAAATGATTAAATGACAGTTTTGTGTAAACTGAGGTGGTTGTGATTAGAAGAAAGATATGTGACCACCTGAGTCTGCGAAAGACTGTTTGAACTTCATTTGTATCTTCTCTTCCTTTTTTTTCTCATTTTATAATCTTCCAAGCACCGATAACTTGCTAATATTTTTTATCTAAAACAAATTTACTCACACCTGCTTCTTTTCACCTGCACCTCTCACTTCCATTTGGCAACAATTTGCTTTCCATCAGTTGTTAAAATAATATATATTCATAACAGAACCCCACAACTCTACATCATTTCTCTTGGTACACCAAAATTACTCACCTGACCTGTTATTCTCATTCGCATCTTTTGCCACTGACTTCTATATTCCACACATTCTAAAATTCCATGTTGAAGATCCTCCCAAACCAATCGCTTTCATTCTCATTTCTTTTATAGCAACTATCACTCCTTGTGATTTCATTTTTGCTAACTATATCGCAATGCCATTCCTTGCATAACAGACCTATGCCCTATTTTACTCTGACTCTTTCTCACTCTTATTGTGATCACAATTTGCCTAATTTATTATTGCCTTCTCCTCGAGATGGACGCCGCGGGCGCAGTGGAAACGCGAGGAACTCCGAGCGGGATCAGGAGGTTGTGGAGAGGGACCCCCTGCCCCCATCCAACATGGTCTTGAGGAAAAGAATCCGGAAAATCCGACAAGGGATGCGAAAGTAAGTGGTCCTGCCTCTCTTATATTCTTACCCACTCCGTTATCTCTTCTTTGTGCCCTTCAAAATTACAACTCATAGTTTGCATGTCCAACATTGAGCGAAGTTAAACCGAATTGGGTGTGTTTAGTGGTTGGATGTAGACACAATTTAAGTTGGGTGGATATTGTGGCTAACTCCGTCTGGCGTGCTCTCCCTTCACCAGTGTGTACCCCCAAGAGGAGTTTCTGGTGTAGCACGGGTCAGCATGATGCAATTAACTCCTGGAAGATTACCTGCCTTCCAGGCCCTAACAGCCGCAGGATGATAGGTGGCTGTATATTCAGACGAGATCGCCATAACCTTCCATCACACGCACAACCACTGAGAACATGCAAAATTACCTCTCCAATCTAGAATACTCAGGAATTTAATGTGGTGTACCATTGCGCCCCCACCTCATCCCGTGGGCCTATTCCTCAATGTGGCGTGGGAATGCCTCCCTCCTCCCCTGGGCCTATCGCCCAATGTAGGCTACGATTGCGCTCCCCTCCCTCCTCCCGTGGGCCTATCCCACAATGTGTTGCCGATGTCTCTTTCTGTTCTCTCCGAATCGGACACAATCGCTGCTCGCAATGCCATTAGAGGGAGTGCTCCCCCGCACTTTTCTGCGAAGACAGCTCGGTACCTCCCAAAGTGTGAGTAGTGGGATTGCTACTGCTTATCCCTGATGATGGGGTCTGGCTCTTGCGCACCAGATTTTGGTGTGATAGAGATATCTGAGTGCCCCCTTCCCGTCCAATGATGCTGGTTGAAATCTTGGGTTACTGTGGGAGGTGCATATACCCTGGGTCAACTGAGTGTGCCTCAACCTTTTTTTTCTTTTGTTGATTATTGCAATTATTGTTGTTTATTCTTAGTTATTGTACTGTTAATTTAGTAATAATAAGCTGCACCATCCTTCTTTCGCATTGTGGACGAGATCCTGGGACCAGATATTAAATACACAAGCCCATATAGGCACCAGGGGGAAATCCTCATTGGGAGGGGAAGGTGTCTGGTAGTATTGTGGTTTTGACATCCCCCAGTGATCACAGTATCCTTAATGCTTCCGTCTCAGGAGTATGTGGATATGAGTACCTCGTTAAGAGGACAATAGTACTCAATCGGCATGGTTCTGAACCCGGAGAGTGGGTATATTGTGCTGTGAAGATGTGAGAGGAAAGTTAGTGGTGATGTAATTGGCTGTGTTTGTGATGATGTGCGTAGGATCTACCTACCCTCGTTAGAGTAAGCACAGCACATCCACTAATTGGTGGTGGCTTCTGGATGTGCTGGCATTTGCGTCCGATCTTGCTTGGGATCAAACCCTACATTGGTCGCCAGAAGGGCGGTATATAATAATAAAAAAAAAACAGTGACTACAATAACAGAATGACACCTGAAAAGTTCTCTGTAAATTGTTTGTTCATCACAATTCTTGGTCTCACCCTTGACACTCTCAAAACCTCTCAATACATATACAAAACTGATATCTGCAACAAAGATTACAAAATAAACTCAATGCCCTAGGAGCAATCTCTGACTGCTGCTTCAGCCAACTAAAATTAAATCAGTAGCACACTAAAAGCTTCGTTCGCCCCACACTTAACTATGCCCACGCAGCTTAGCATTTAACACTCGCCCCTTTTTGTGTCAACCAACTCCAAATGTCAAAACAAAGCCTTCCGTACAATCACAGGATGCTCTCAATCCACTCCAATTAATCACCATGCACAAACTATAAAACTTCCCATCAACATTCATCTATGCATGCTTGACAAACAACTTTACACTAGGCTACACAACCACTTTACACCCATGCCATAGTCTCAGAACAAATCCCCTCCACTCAATAATATGAAGACTATACCCTCATCATATTATCCCTCCGTTTCTTCTCCCTAACTCAATCCAATGTGGATGGCACTTTTGTTGATGGTTCTTAAACTGTGTGGGGTGATGTCCACACCACAGCCTGGCTATATGAAAGTGAGTGTTTTAACTTCAGTTTTTCATGTTGAAGTTTGATAGAAAAATGTTGTAAAGCCTTTGGATGGGAGAGTGTCTGGGGATTGGAGAAGAATGATAAATGCACTTCTCTACAGTATATGAGAAATAACCTGCTGGATGTAGTTGACAATATTTTGATTGAGAGACTGCTTTGAATCACTGCAGATACAATTGAGAATGAGCAAGGAGGGTTCACATCCTAAAAGGATGTGTAGTTAACTTTTACAGTGTATCTTTTGAAAAGATGCTTGAGAAGAATGAGGAAATGTGTATCAAAATATCATATGATAGAGTTGATAAGATTACGCTGTGTGGTAATTTTGGAAGATGTGTTATTGTTGGTCATTTGTTTAAAACACCGTTTTTTATTGAAACACTTTAGTAGGGAGTTGTTTTATTTGATGTGCACCAAGAGGGGGATAAATGTCCCCCTATCTTATTGTGTTCTTGTATGGTGTAATTTTCCCTGTTCTATCGTCAGAGCCGCCCTCGGGTAGCTCCACAGAAAAAATGGAGCCCCATCCCCTGTGCTTGCTCAGGGGACCCTCCAAATTTCTTTAACCGGAGAGGAGACTTACTCCTCTCCTTCGACTACGGGTGTAGGGGACTCCCCTCACCCCCTTCTCTGGAGGTGCTTTCAGGCACCTTGCTCTTCACAGCCGCAGTGTCCCCTTTTCTTTCCAAGGGGACTGCCAAGAAAGGCAGCAGGCAACCCATGGGAGCGAATCTGGGCTTGTCGCAAAGCACCGAACTCGAGTCCACCCCTATGCAAGGTCCTCCTCAAATGGCTAGGGCTTCCGAGCCAGTACAAGGAGGAAAAGGATCTCCTCCTCTGACCGGTGCCCCTGCGACTGCCAGGACCTTGTCCATCTCAGAGAAGGACCTGTCTGAGACCGGTCCATCTGGCCTGGGGGCCCCTGCCGGCGGAGGGGGGGGGAGAAGCGGGTTCATTCCCCGCCCTCTCATAAAAGAAAAAAGACTCTGGGCTCCTCTCCATCTGTGGGAGCTGTGGGGATGGATGGTTCTGCTGCCACTTCGGTAAGTGACCAAGCCAAGATCGGCACATCCGGTCCCTCTGTCTCCCTTCTTCCTGGGTGCGAAGCCCCAGACTAAGACAAAAGGTGCGCATGGCGGAGCCTCGATAACATCGGGGCCCCTCATTCAGAGGTTACCTGGCGTTTTCGAGCCCCCTGGCTTCAAACGCTTCCTCGTTATTCGCTCCACTGATGGCAGCATGTTGGCCAAGGGCAACATGATCCATCAGAGGAGAGAATTAGCTAGTATAATTGGTAGAGAGCCGAAGGTGACCCGTTTCTCGGACGGGAGCCTTCTGGCAAATGCGGCGGATCCCTCCGAGGCGGCCAAAATAAGTGCTCTTCGGACACTTGATGGCACTCCAGTGAGTGTGACGACGCACTCTACCATGAATTTTGTGAAAGGAGTAGTTTATGCGAGGGAACTCATTGACTAGTCCATAGAGAACATAACCTTAGAGCTGGCCGACCATGGGGCGGTCAAGGTCGAACGTGTGATGAGAAAATAGGGAGGGGCCTCGAGACCCACCCCTACACTCTTCATGACGTTCGACTGTGACAAGCTCCCTGAGTCGGTGCGTGCCGGTTGGTACCGCTACCGCGTGAAGGCATTCGTGCCACTGCCGCGGCGGTGCTATTACTGTCACCGCTTCGGCCATACGAATCGTTCTTGTAGACGTGCAATGTCGGGGTCACCCGAAGTTTGTGTAAATTGCTCCAAGGCCGCACACGATAAGTCCAAATCGTGTGTGGCCAAGTGTGTCAATTGCGGAGAGCCGCACCCCGCTTCTTCGAAGCAATGTGGTGCATATATCCTTGATAAAGAAATCCTGGCTGTTCAGGCCCAGGATCGACTCTCATTCCGGGAGGCTAAGGACTTGGTCCTGGCGCGCCCGGCTCTGCCTGGGACATCATATGCCTCAATAGTTAGAAAGGCACCCTCTGCTCCTGGCCCATCCAGGCCAACGAGCACGGTTGTTTCCGCGCCCATTCGGAGCCCTTCTGCGGGCTCTACTCAACCCGGGTGCTCCCATGGTAAAGCTGGCAGCAAAAAGGGTTTACACCCAGCCCCGGCTAAAACCAGGGCTTCCCCCCTATTTCCCCAGCATGACCGTTTCCCGTAAGGCGAAACGGCCACGCGCTTCCACCGAGTCGTTAGACTCACACGAGGCAACACCCCTGAAGATGGTCGCTAGGCCATCTTCCGGGGTTCCTAAAGCTGTCCCCCGAAAGGAGGACAGCAACAAAGGAGCTTCGGCTCCTTCGCCCACGCCCCGACGTGGAGCGAGTGGCTTGGAGACGGTGGTTCCTCGAAATGAGGGCCCCCGCCTCCGAAGCCGGAACGCCCGCTTAAGGTTTCGAGGCGGAGGGAGGAAAAGACTCGCATGGCGAGCCCAACCTACCCCAATAAGTCCTCGAAGGCGACAGCGCCCGGGGTTCTGCCCCCGAGAAGCGTACGGCCATTCCCGTGAGGGTCTTCAGTTCGAGGAGGGCCCCCGCGTCTCCTCCGAGCTAGGCCTAGAGGACATATTCCTTCAATGGAATTGCCGTGGACTCCGGGCCAACTGGGAGGAGCTGCGGAGGCTCGTTCTCCGTTAGCTATCTTTTTGCAGGAGATCATGCTAGGCGCGTGCCCCTTGCCCGCCCTCCCGGGGTATAAGGGTCTTGCGACCCCACCACCGCGGGATGGCCGGGCTGGGGGATGCGCGGTTTACACTCGGCATGATGTCTCCGTTCTGGATAGGAGGTATACTATCATTTCTGCGTACATTCCTCCGTCAGCTGACTTCGATGCGGGGTACTTCCGCCGCGTCGTGGCACCGTTGCCGAGGCCCTATCTCTTGCTTGGAGATCTTAACGTCAGGCATTCTCTCTGGGGTAATTACTCCATAAATCCCAGGGGACAAGTCCTTGCCGATCTGATCGAAGAGCTTGAGATGGGTATCCTAAACGTGGATGAGTTTACGCATCACTGTCCGAGAACCGCTTCATTTTCTTGCCTTGACCTATTTTTGTGCTCTTCGGATGCACAGCCTGATTTTGATTGGAGGGGTGGTCGATGACCTCCATGGTAGTGATCACTTTCCCATTCAAATATCAGTTTCATGGCAACTGCCGCCTGAGAGCCCACCTCGGTGGGGCTTGGCACGGGCGCGGTGGCCTGCATTTCAGGGAATGACTGAATTTTCTATCTCAGTCGAGGAGTTTAGGTCGGTAGATGAGGCCGTTGAGTTCTTCTCCGGCAACCTCATCGCCGTGGGCCTGACTACTATTCCTAGGACGTCTGGCCGTTTTGCACGCCGACCACTCCCATGGTGCTCGGCCGAGTGTGAGACGGCCCTCAAACAGAAGCGTTAAGCCTATATGCGCTATAAGCGCCGCCTGAACGATTTCACTGTCGCTGAACTTCGTCGGGCTAGGGCTAGGTTCCGGTATATTTGGAAGCACGCCCGCCGCTCTTCTTGGCGGGCATACGTGTCTTTACTTAACAGGAAGACCCCTTTAGCTGAGGTATGGAAGCGAGTCAAAAGGTTTCGGGGCAAGTTCTCGCAGGACCCTCCCTCCCGTTCTCCAGGAGAATGGGACCGCAATCTCGGACCCCGCGTCCGTGGCGGAATCCTTCGCGACCGCTTTTTTTCTCTCGAGGGAGACCATTCAATAAATCCCAGTGGACAAGTCCTTGCCGATCTGATCGACGAGCTTGAGATAGGTGTCCTAAATGTAGATGAGTTTACGCATCACTGCCCGAGAACCGCTTCATTTTCTTGCCTAGATCTATCTTTGTGCTCTTCGGATGCACAGCCTGTTTTTGATTGTGGGGTGGTCGATGACCTCCATGGTAGTGATCACTTTACCATTCAAATATCATTTTCAGAGCAACTGCCGCCAGAGAGCCCACCTCGGTGGTGCTTGGCGCGGGCGCGGTGGCCCGCATTTCAGTAAATGACTGAATTTTCTATCTCAGTCGAGGAGTTTAGGTCGGGAGATGAGGCCGCTGAGTTCTTCTCCGGTAACCTCATCACCGCGGGCCTGACTACTATTCCCAGAACGTCTGGACGTTTTGCACGCCGACCACTCCCATGGTGCTCGGCCGAGTGTGAGACTGCCCCCAAACAGAAGCGTTATGCCTACATTCACTATAAGCGCCGCCCGAAAGTTTTCACTGTCGGTGAATTCCGTCGGGCTAGGTTCCAGTATATTTCGTAGCATGCCCGCTGTTCTTGGCAGGCATACTTGTCTTCACTTAACGGGAAGACCCCATAGCAGAGGCGTGGAAGCTAGTCAAAAGGATTCGGGGCAAGTTCTCGCAAGACCCCCACCTCCCGTTCTCCAGGAGAATGGGACCGCAATCTCGGACTCCGCGTCCGTGGCGGAATCCTTTGCAACCGCTTTCTCCGCATTCTCTAGCCAGGGCAGCATTCAATGCACGTCGTGATGTCGCGGAAGTTCGCCGGCTGGACTTTACCTCCAGAGGCGGAGAACCCTTCACCGTCACGTTTACTGTGAGTGAGTTGCGTTCCTGTCTTGCTTCGTGCGCGCACACCGCCCTTGGTCTGGCCGATGTCCCGTACGCCACACTTCGACACCTGGGTGAGCGAGGCCTGGCCTTTCTCTTAGATTTGTTCAACGGATCTGGGTGGAGGGTCTCCTCCCAGATTCCTGGCGAATCGCTACTGTGCTCGCCTTTCGCAAACCGTGGAGAGATCACTCTACTCCGGCCGATTTCCGCCCAATCTCTCTAACCTCTTGTGTGTGCAAGTTGTTGATTGAGAAATTGGTAAATGTTAGATTAGCCTTTTTTTATGAACTGCGGAGGCCATCTGTCTTCTGCACAGTGCGGCTTCCGCAAGTTCCATTCCACGTCGTATGCTCTGCTCCGACTGGAAAATGCTGTCTGCGAGGCCTTCATTCGTAGACAGCACTACGCCACGGTGTTTTTCGATCTGGAGAAGGCCTATGATACCGCATGGCGATACGGTATCATGGAGACTCTCCACACGATGGGGGCGAGGACACGCCTCCCATTGTTTATATCTGAATTTTTGCGAGATCGTCGATTCCGCGTATGCTCTGCTCCGACTGGAAAATGCTGTCTGCGAGGCTTTCATTCGTAGACAGCACTACGCCACGGTGTTTTTCGATCTGGAGAAGGCCTATGATACCGCATGGCGATACGGTATCATGGAGACTCTCCACACGATGGGGGCGAGGACACGCCTCCCATTGTTTATATCTGAATTTTTGCGAGATCGTCGATTCCGCGTACGGGTGAGGGGATCCCTCTCCGGCCCAATGGAGCAGGAAGAGGGTGTCCCGCAGGGAAGTGTCCTCAGTGTCAAACTCTTTGCCCTGAGCATTAACGGCATCACCTCGGTTCTGCCGGAAGATGTTCTCGCTACGCTCTACGTGGACGACCTTTAGATCTCTTTTGGCGCGGCTCAGATTCCAACTCTGGAGCGTCGACTCCAATAGGCATTGAACCGCTTCTCTCGCTATGCCGAAGCGCACAGGTTTCGGTTTTCCTTGGCCAAGACTAAGGTGGTGCACTTCTGTCGCCATCCACGGCTCCACCCTGACCCAGACTTGTTGTTTCTTAATGGGGTACACTTGGAAGTGGTGAATCTCACCGTTTCCTTGGTTTTGTATTTGACCAACGCCTCACCTGGGAGGCTCATATTCGCAGCCTTAGGGTCTCTTGTACCCGCGCCATGGATATTCTCCGTTGCGTGACGTTCAGCGCTTGGAGCGCTGATAGGGCTACTGCCTTACTTTTTTATCGATCCTTTGTTTGTTCGAAGCTCGACTACGGATGCGAGTTTTGTGCATCCATAGCCGAGCGTGATAGAGCGCTTGCCAGCGCCCTATTGTGACGACTGCGTCGTCCCCCAGACTGTTCGTCACAATCTTGTCGAGTGTCCCAGTCTGGGTGATTTTCGCGCACGTTACCTGTCCCGGTACCGGGATGGGCGGGGTCGCTACTGCCTGTCCCTTGTACTCGGGACGAGTGCGTGCACATTGACTGGTGGACTTGTAGACTTTGGGGGTGAGGCCGTCCTTCTCCCTTTTATTTTACTAGGTTTTGTGTTTTTTTTGTTTTTGTTATTGTTGTTTACTTTGTAGGTCGCATGCTCTCTGTGCCGGGGAGAGGATGACCTCCCCCGACACTGGAGCTCGCTTCCTAATTGTCGTCATCTTCTCCTTTTTATTGATGTTTTGTTTTCATATTCTTATTTTAAAGTAGCCTAGAGCTAGGCTGTGTGATTGCGGCGACTTATGCCCAAGTGGGCAGGCAGTCTCCAGATAGCCTCCTAAAAAAAAAATTGCATCTGATTCTTAGAATGAACATAAATGTTTGTACATGTGTGTGTGAGAAGTGTTATTAATATGAATCTGGAAAAGTGTATTCTAATGCAATAGTGCAGTCATTAACCTCTCACATACATATGGTATCAAACCACAAAGTGTGAAAGAATGTTTCTATCTTTGAATGGTGATTGGCAGAAATGTAAAAAAAAAAATTCAAATGTTTCTAAGAAAATTTTTGCACAAAATTTTTATATAAGAACATAAGAAAAGGAGTCTGCGCAGCCTATACGAGGTAGCTCCTGTTCCCCATCACCAAGTTCATTCCCACCTAGCATCCTCATTCATAAATCTATTGTCTATTCTTAAAATTTTCCAGGGAATAAATATGTTTCTATCACCTAACTACTGAACCTATTACATTCATCTACCACTCTTTGTAAACCAATTTCTACTAATTTTTTCCTAAACCTAAACTTGTCCAGCTTAAACCCATTGCTACATATTTTATCCTGTCCTAAAAATAAGAACCTTACCCATGTCTCCCCTATTATGACCTTTTACCCACTTGAAAACTTCAATCCAGTCCCCTCGAAATCCTCTTTCTAATGTATGTAGATTTAATCTAAGCCTTTCACCATAAGGTAAACTCCTCAACCCATAAATCATCTTAGTCATCCTTCTTTGCACCAATTTGAGCAAACCAATATCCATCCTATAATATGGTGACCATAAAGATTAAGAATGAGAAGTATTTGTTTATTTCCCCTGAACAAGATTTAATAATCTCATGTAAATAATGTTATCAAGTATCTTCATATAGTTTGTTTTTTGCACAGATACAACCGCCAGTTGGCCATTATGAAGAAAGAAGTAAAATCTTGCCGGAACAGAATTGGTGAACAAAATAAGCAAATAATGGAGTACATTGGCAGATTGGAAGATTGTGACAAGAAAATTGATGATACAACAAGAAAACTAAGTACCGTCTTGCAGGTCAGTCACGTCCAGTAGAAATTAGTTTCGGAGCATCTTGAAAGCATTTTTAAATTTATAGTTTGAAGTTTTGTTGTGTGTTTTTTTATGTCCAAATATGTTCATAAACAAGTAGTCACTCCCACTCTCACTATTTAGGATTGAGGTGATTTGATGTAGTCCTCCAGGTCCTCATGATTCTTCTTACTATTCTTGATCTTTCTGTTGACTTTCTTGACCTTCCTCATTTTCCCAGAAATGAATTTGTATACCTACCTCTTATGGTCATCATTATTATTAATCGCTTTCCCACAAAGTGTGGTCAGTACATATCTATAGTGCTTAAAAAAAAATCCACCCCACCCCTTCATGCCCTTATGTATGTTGGCCCTGGCTAAGGTCCATCCCTCAGAGCAACAGCCTCGATGAACTTAGCCAACCAGACAGGGTTCTTATCCCAAAGATCTAGCACTCCTTGGATGCACAGTTTTTTTTTCAGTATACATGCGCTGGACAGGTTGTAAATGAGTTTGTGTAAGGGCCATGGTGATGTATTTTCTTAGGCTCTGTGCTGATGGGACTCAGTGTCTTGTCCAATCCCAGCTTAGCCTATCCTCCTTCCGCTATCATCTGCCTTCTGTAGCAACTCCTCATTTCCTTCACTGCAGGGTGGTAGGCTGTTACACTTGGTCCTCCCAGCCCAAGTACAAATTAGGGAAGCCCCCATCATTAGGTTGACTTGAACTCTGACAGGGCCATGGCATGTGTTTCCACCTTTTTTTCTACATCTATGCTTAACGACCTGACCAGCTACTTCATGTGTCCGAAGAGAGGATCTGGAACCTCTTTAAACAACGCCTGCCGGTTGTAAGAGACCAGCCCTTGAGGGATCCTGGGCATTCGGGTGTAAATAATGGGAAGAGTGGTTTTCGCTCAAATAATCACTTTCCTGCCTGTAATGGGCTGACCACCATCTTGCAACTCTTCGGGTGCATTAGGCTGTAGTTCTTGTGGCTAGTGGGCGGGCGAGTTTTAGTGCCTTGTTGCCTGCCAGGCCAACTTAACTTTCTGTGTCTGAAACAACAGATCTCTAGTTCTTGGCCTTCCTGTCTAGGATCAGTCCGTCTTACAAAGGATATCTGCTCTGGCTGCTCAGTTGGGAGCTGCGACCTTTGGGGAAGGACCGGCCACTGGGCAACATCTGGTCGATGTGCCGCGGTACATGTTGGGAACACCACTCTAATGCACCCAGAGTGGACCCCCAGGTGCCGACACAGCCTGAGTCCACTCCGTGTGAGGGGTCCTCAGGCAGCACGAACCACTGAGGACTCACAAGGAGAGGAGGGACCCCCCCCCCCTCTGCCTAGTGTTCCCTTGACGGACAATATCTGACCGAGGCTGGTCCGTCAGGCCTGGGGGGGGGGGCCTTCCAGGGGTGGAGAGAAGAAGGTTCACTCTCCGCTCATCTCTCTCTCTCTCTCTCTCTTAAAAAAAGAAATCAAAGAGGGAGTTGAGGTTCCTCTTCCCTGGTGGATCGGAAGACGGATCCGGGTCCGTTGCGTTTCGGCAAGTGAACAGAACAAGGGATCCTTATTCCGACACTACCCGACATTTTCGAGCCCGCTGGCTTCAAAAGCAAGTTGGCCAAAGCCACATGTTCCATCACAGAAGAGCTTTAGCTAGAATGATTGATAGAGAGCGAACCTAACCTGTTTCTCGGGTGGTATCCTTATTGCGAATGTGGCAGTCTCCCCAAGCAGCCATAATTATTTCTCTTCGGAAGGTGACACCGCACTTTCCCCTGGTGAAGGTGACACTTCACTTTACTATGAATATCGTGAAAGGGGTGGTTTATGCCAGGGAGCTCGTGGACTCCTTAAAAGACATCACCCAGGAGTCGGCCGACCAAGGAGCAGTCAAGGTCGTGATGAGAAAACGGGGGGGATAGTCTCGAGATCCACCATACATACTTCGTCACCTTTGATCGTAGCAAGCTTCCTGAGTCGATGCTTGCCGGTTGGTATTGCTACTATGTGAAGGCATTCGTGCCATTACTTCGGCCATACGAGGGGCGGTCAATAAGTTTTGCGAATTGGTAGGGCAAAACAGAGGAAGAGGGATGGCTGTTTGTGGGGGTGTTAGGACAACTTATGACAAGTCAGGACCTGGAGCCGCACGCTCCTGCCTCGTTTATTTAAGAAGCAGTAGCTGAGCGCAGATCGTCAGTCACAAATTTTTCGACAATGGAGAAGGTTGAGCACCGCGCAATGATCAATTTTTTTACCAAGAAAGGCAAGACTGCAAAAGAGATCTATGAATGCATGGCTGCAGTGTACACCGACACCGCCCCTTCCTATGCAACCATTGCTCGCTGGAATAGGGAGTTCTGCCATGGTCGTGATTCCCTTGAAGATGACCCCCGTCCAGGACGCTCGTCAGACGTGACCAATGAGGACAATGTGGCCCGTGTGTAGAGGAAGATCCTCGAAAATCGACGGGTGAAGGTCGAAGAAATCGAGCGAGAACTTTGAATATCACATGGAAGTGTTATCAACATAATCCACGACAATTTGGCCATGACCAAGGAGGTCTCTGCCCGTTGGGTTCCTAGAAACCTCACGCCCCATGATCGACTTCAACGTCGTCAAAGTCCACAAGGCCAGAGTTGCGCGAGTGCGGATTCGAAGAGCTCAATCATCCCCCCCTACAGTCCAGATCTGGCCCCTAGCGACTACTTTTTATTCCGCCAGCTCAAGGCTGCACTGCGTAGACGCCGGTTTGGGGACGATGAAGATGTCCAGCTCGCCGTCCATGAGTGGATTGAACAGCAGTCGGGAGATTTCCGGTTGTCGGGAATTCAAAACCTCAGGAAAAAGTGGCGCAAGTGCATTGAAGTCGAGGGTAGTTATATTGAAAAATAATAAAACACTTTTCCTTATATCCGGATTACAAAACTTATTGCCCGCCTAGTCGGGTTTACCCGAATTGGCTTAATTGCTTCAAGACCATACACGATCGATGTCCTTATCGTAAATAGCCAAGTGTTTCAATTGTGGAGACCCACTACCTGCTGCCTCGAAGCAATGCGGCGTGTATCTCCTGTGTAGGTAAACCCTGGTCTTTCAGGCGGGCGATCCTCTCTTTTCTCGAAGCTAGATACATATTCCTGGCGCGCCCAGCGCTACCTGGGACGGTTTATGCCTAAATTTTAAAGACACCCTCAGCTCCAGGCCTACGAACACGGTCACTTCTGCGCCCATTCGGAACCCTCTTGCGGGCTCTACTCCCCACCCCACCCACAGTGTTCCTCATGTAGAACTGGCGGCACAAAGGGTTCACACTCAGCCTCGGCTAAAACCATTACCCCCACCCCCATTGTAACCTTTTCCCATAAGGCAAAATGGCCGCGAGCCTGCATAGTCTTAAGACTCACAGGGACTTAAACCTCGAATGTGGTCGTGAGGCTTTTTCTCGAATGGAGGACAGCACCAAAAGACCTTCGGCTCCTACGTCACGACCCAAGGCTGGACCGGGTGACTCAGAGACGCGGGACTCTCGAAAAGAGGGACCCCCTTCTCTAAAACCACCGTGACCACCAAAGGTTTCAGGGCGGAGGGAGGAAAATATTCGCACAGTGAACCCAACCTCCCCCGATAAGACCTCGAAAGTGACAGTGCCGTGTACGGCCATTTCCATGACGGTCTTCTCATCGGAGATGGCCCTCGCATCTCCCCCAAACTTGGCCTGGAGGTCATATTCTTTCGATGAAATTGTCGTGGCGGCCTCTAGGCCAACTGAAGAGCTACGGAGGCTCGTTTCCTCCCATTCCACTTTAGCTATCTTTTTGTAGGAAACCATGCTGGGCGCTTGCCCCCTGTCACCTCTCCCACGGTATAAGGGTTTTGCGACCTCACCACCACGGGATGTGGTCTAGAAAGAAAGTGCGCGATTTATACCTGGCATGGTGTCTCGTTCCTATTTGCTATAAATAGTACTTTTCAGGCAGTGCAACTACACATAGATAGTAGGTATAGTGCCTTTTATGCGTACGTTCCCACCGTCAGCCCACTTTGACGCGGGGGCTTCCGCCCTGTCTTGGTGAGATTGCCCAGGCTCTTTCTCCTGCTCGTGGAAATGAACGATAGACGGGTGTCTTTTTGTGAGGTTCTAGGACATGTGGGTATTGCGTGTAATGAATGCACCGGAGTCCGCGGGGATTGCGCGAACAGACCATCGTTTCGTTCTTCCTCACCTTGACGACATGGTATGAATCAGGTTAACCCTCCTGGCTGCCTGGCATAGAAGATGGAAGAAGGCCGAGGGAAACTTAAATTTGCGTGCCATCTTAATGGCGGGGCAGCTTCAAGTCGCTTTCTGTCGTCATCGAACTGGGCTCACTTGCGAGATTACCATTTGATGTAGCCTGACTGCTGCGTTGTCTCCCAGTCTGTTCTGCACATTCTTGTGTAATTTCCCACTCTGGAGGATCTTCGCGCACGTTACCTGTTCCAATACTATGACGAGCCTGGTCGCTCCTGCTTGTCCTTTGTACTCCAGACCGGTTCGTGTGCACAGACTTTTGTACTCTTTGACTTCTTGTAGGAGGCTGGCCTCCCATTTTATTTCTCTCTATGGTGTCGGTCCCATCCCCAAACCACCTCTCTGACCGGTGGAGGACCTCACATATAACCATATGATTGAAGTGTTTACCATCTTCGAGGGCAGTTCCTCCTCTGAACTGGGGCCTCTTGTACAGAATCGTCTCCAGACGACTTTGTAGCTTGTATACCCCTCCCTACCCCCACTTTTGCTTTCCCAGGGACATGGAAAATTTTTAAAAATCCGGAGCATCCTTCGTTTTTTTTTCTCTCTCTCTCTCTCTCTCTCAAGAAAGTAGAGGGTGAGATGATGTGTACCTTTGACTATTCGAGCTATGTCGGCGGGGGTACTTCTCTTCTGGGTACCCCTGGTAGGGCTTCCCTTGTCGATTTGGTCGGAAACGAGGTTCCAGACTAAGTGCGGCCACCTTTCTTCTACTCTATCCTTCTCCTTTTTCACTTTTATCCTATCTCTTCCACTTATTCTACATATAAGGACCTGGCAACTACCTCATGCGTCAGAATAGAGGCTTTGGAACCTCTATAAACAACGCCAATCGACGCTCACTGGTTGCGAGAGACTAGGACTAGAGGTGTCCTAGTTGTTGGGGCACGATGAATGGGATGAGGGTAGTGCCCCTTTAACCCCTTTCCTGGTGCGTAATTATTGACCATTCTCAGGCTGGTTGCCAGGCCAATTAAAAGCCTTGGGTCGAGTCTTGGTGTGGCGGGATATCCATTGAACGCTACTCCGAGATCCTGGCCGTCTTGAAGGGAACTAGTAGGAGTTTAGTACGGGGCGTGCTTCGTTGTTCACCTGGTGAGAAATCGATGGCCTCTTCGGGGACCGTCAGTGCTGCTTGGTTTGGAGCCACGGCACGCTGAGGTTTGACGACTCGGTCGAACGAACAGCAGCACATGAGCGTGCCTTCTGAAAGATCCGAAACGTCTCCGATGGATAGGAGGGAGCGACTGACGCGTGGAGAACTCACCAACCCCCCTTTTTTATCATTCATTGGTCACAAGTTTTCAGAGAGAGAGAAAGCGCTCAAAATAACAAGCAAAAAAGGACCCGTTTGTCTAAAACACAACTGTGCAACATGCCAGTTAGAAAAGTGGTGCGTTGACTTTCCGGAGGGCTGCTACTGAAGCGATAGGTGGAGAAACTGAAGGACCTCTATAGAGCCTCAGAGGAGAGAGCTCAAATTCTTGAAAGAAAGTTGGAAAAACTCGAAGCCCTTCACGCAGCTCACATTCGATGCCTAGAAGAGGCATCGCCCACTGACGTGTCGGAATCTCCTGGTGCCGTAGTTCTTCCTCAAGCGGGGATTCCGGCATCATCTGAGGTTAAGCCAGCTGAGACAAGAAAAAAAGAAGAAAAATAAGAAAAAGAATAAAGTTGAAACAAATGAAAAAGAACCAAAAATAGAAGAAAAAGGGGGATAAGAATATGGAGAGTAAAGAGGAAAAGGAGAGGCCTCTTCCACAAGGAAAGACCCCGTCTTCAGAGACCAAGTGTCCGAAGGTCACCCTCATTGGTGACTGACAAACACAGGGTCTGTAGCCGCTGCTAGCGGCTCGCCTTTGCACTAGCGAAAAGGTAAACTGCCTGCCAGGACGGGCTAACCACAACATCAGAGTAGAGGCAGAGAAAGCTCAGTTTTCGCTGTGATGGTGAGTGGCAACGGCCTCTACCTCAGAGGGGGTAAGGTTGGCCTCAGTGGTAAGACCATATAAACACTGATGGGAGCCGTGGATGACATAGGGCTTAAAACCCGCAAACGTCTCGTGGTTGGGATGCTTCCGAGATTAGGTCCATCCCGAACCGCTCACGAGAGAAACGTCGCAGTGAACCGACGGTTGGCGGATCTCTGCACGGCAGAAGGAGTCTTCTTCAACAACAAGGAAAGAAGGTACCCTAGGAGACCCCTATCGTACCTTTATCGGTAGAGACGACCTCTACCAAAGGGGTGGGGTACATCTCTCCTTTAAAGGCAAGGCCTTTCTAGCCAACCTTATTCAAGATGTCGTAGAACGTACCCAAAGGAGCGTTCGAAACAGAGCGAAAGCGGACGTATGGCAGCACGCCCGCGTCACTTCTGAAACGACCTTCTCGGAGGTCGTCAAAAAGGGTGCGACCACGAAAACAGAGAAGCCGGGAAACGGAAGAGTATAGAGAGTCTTGCATTTGGGGACTCCTTGAAGGGTCTTCTGTTCAATGCGAGGTCAATCAGGAACCAATTTCTTGAACTTCGTGCCCTCGTAGCAACGGAAGAACCTAGAATGGTGGCTATAACAGAATCGTGGGTAAAAACTTCAAAACGAGACTTTGAAGGTGAATTCACGATTCCCGGCTACCAACTCTTCCAAAAAGATAGACCAGGCAGAGAGGGTGGTGGTGTGATGTATGTCAAGGATACGATCGATTCTATGAACTGCAACATTGTATCCGACCACGAGCTCCTAGGCGTTGACCTAGAAATAGGTCCTGCAAAATACAGATCCTTGCTGCTTTACAGACCCCCTGCCCAACTCATTGAAAAGGACAGGGAACTGCTTCAAGGCAGTGTGTGTATCGTCATGGGTGACTTCAACACCCAAGTTGACTGGGAAGCCAGAGAAGCCTGTGGTGAGAATGCACTACTCCTGGAGTTCGCGAACAACGAGTTCCTGACTCAATGGGTGAGAGAGCCGACGAGAGGCATTAATACCCTCGACTTAGTTTTCACCTCTGAGGATGACATCGTTGAGGAGCTCGGCGGCAGTGATCACCGACTAATTAGATTTATAGTCCCCAAGGTAGAGTCTGCGACTAGTGACTCAAGAAACTTGATTTAAGAAGAGCAGACTTTGCAGGTCTTCGTGCTGGATTGACTGATGAGAGGCTAGAAGTGTGCGAGGGTGTTGAAGATTCGTGGAATAGATTCAAAACTACGTTCATGAGTTTTCAATCACGATTCATCCCTTTGAAAAGCCTCCGTCGATCTTCTGTTCAACCAAAGTGGTTTAATCGAGATATCGGTCAATTGCTGAGGGAGAAAACTGTGTACCGGCAGTCAAAGATTTATGGAGACTTTGACGAATACCGTAGGCTAGCTAGGAGAGTGAAGTCCAGCATAAGGGCGGCAAAGCGTGCCGAGGAGCTCCGGGTGGGGAGACTTTATAAAGAGAATCCCAAGGAGTTCTTTGGTTACGTAAACAGTCGTAAACCAATCCATCGTAGGATTGGCTCCTTAGTGAATGAGGAGGGGGCATTAACGCACTCTGATGCAGAAAATGCTAACCTTCTGAACTACTACTTCTCTTCAGTACTGAAGAGTTTGGTCCCATCCCCCAGCCCACCGACTCATACTTGGGGAAAAGGCTGGAGGAAATGGACTTCACCCAAGGTTAAATAGAAAAAAAGATAAATGATCTAAAGACGAATAAGTCGCGTGGCCCGGACAAGTTTGTACCCAAAGTGTTGAAGGAAGTGCGCAATGAAGTGTCAGGACTTCTGGCCACAATCTTCAACATGTCATTCCGGACCAGATGCGTTCCTAGAGACTGGCGTGTGGCGGAGGGGACTCGTATCTTCAAGAAAGGAGACCCTAGGCAGCCGTCAAACTACCGACCTATTAGCTTAACCTCTATAGTCGGTAAACTCATGGAAAGCATCATGGTGGACAAAATTACGTCATATTTAGAGTCCAACTTGCGATTGCGCAGTTCCCAGCATGGGTTCCGAAGGCACCGGTCATGCCTAATGAATCTTGTGGAATTCTTCCATTTCGTTTTTAGTGAGCACGACCGGGATAAGGCGGTGGATGTTATCTACTTAGACTTTCAAAAAGCATTCGATAAGGTACCAAACCGCTGCCTCCTTCGGAAAGTGCGTGCGCTGGGTGTAGACGGAAACGTAGCAAGTTGGATAGAGAACTGGCTAAGTGGCAGACGGCAACGAGTGGTGGTGAATGGACAGGCGTCTGAGTGGGTGTCGTGACTAGCGGTGTCCCTCAAAGTTCTGTCTTGGGACCACTACTGTTCATCATCTACGTCAATGACATGGAGGGTGACATGGTTGCTAAGATTTCTAAATTTGCCGATGATACCAAGCTTGGTATAAACGTCGCAAAGGATGGAAATACTGCTCGCCTTCAAGAGGATCTTCGGAAGATAGGGGAGTGTTCGGACACGTGGCAAATGCCTTTCAACGTGAATAAATGCAAAGTGATGCATATCGGACACCGAAATCCCCAATCTCAGTACATCCCTAAGGGCACTGCTCTTCAATCAACAGACACTGAGAAGGACTTGGGTCTAATTATTACGAGTGACCTCAAGTTCTCGAAGCAGTGTATTGAGGCGGAGAAGAAAGCCCAAAGGATGTTAGGATATATAAAGCGCCAGTTTGGATACCGGAACAAGGAGATAGTACTCTGTCTGTACAACTCCCTCGTCCGACTGCACCTGGAGTATGCCGTACAATTTTGGAGTCCTTCATTTCGAAAGGATATCTCGAGATTGGAACGTGTGCAAGCCAGGGCAACCAAACCCGTAGGCTGCGTGGTCAGCTCATCGAAGTTTTCAAAATACTTCGAGAGTTCGACAATGTTGACTACACTAATATTTTCACACTTGCTGAGAGCAGAACAAGAAATCACGGCTTTAAACTTGAACTGAAGCGTTACAACCGCGATCTGTGTGGAAAATCTTTCACGTACAATATCTGCGATAGCTTGAACGCACTTCCAGTGTAAGTTGTCAACAGTGAATCTGTTGACCAGTTCAAGTCGAGACTAGACAGGGTCTTGAAAAGTGGCCGTTTAAGGACGTAAAGCAATTGAGCAGAGATGTCCCCGCTCGACTGCTAGTCCAAAGGTACCCTCATTGAATGGACCGTAAGGTCTTCCAGGGTACTTTCTTTCCGTGTTACTCCTTGTCTCTATTCCAGCCCACGGTTGAGCCAGATTGACTGGTAAAAATCTGTTCAAAGTGGCCTGACTCCACATTTAATAGACCCAAGATTCATGAGGTCTTAGGACCGTATGCCTTGGCCTTTTGACCCGATAAAGGTGGCATACCGGCCCCGACGACCCTTTTCGCCCCAGTAGGCCATTGCATTAATGAGTCCGATTGGTATCACGTTACATCTCGGGGATGATCAGATGGAGCCTCCCCCCACGGTGGTTATATAGATCATGAGGTGCGACAAACCCAGTTTGCAGGGTCTTTCCTGTGGGGCTTTCCCTCCTCCCCCTTTCGTCAGAGTCGCCTCCTATGCAAGATCTCAGGGAGCAGCATAGTTCTCTTAGGCCTCAAGAGGAGAGTAAATACCTTTTTTTTCTCGGTTGGAGCCCCCAGGACAGCAATATTCTCCATTTTGGAAAAGTATTAGACTGAAGCTGGCTTGTTCGGCCTTTGGGCCCCTCCGAGGCCGAGCGGAAAGAAGAGGGTTCACTCGCCACTTTCCTCACAAAAGAAGAAAGTCTATGGGTTCCTCTCCTTCCGTTTTGTCAGTCAGCCCAGACAAGGCTGGCGCGTCCAGCCCTCGGGTGGAGAGGGCTGGAGATGAGCGGAGCCTCGATAATGTCTAGGATCCTCATCGTGACTACCCTTCGTTTTCACGCTTGCTAGGTTCAAACGTTTCCTTGTCATCCGGCCCACTGATGGCAGTATACTGGCCAAAGGTCGCATCTTCTGTGGACAGGCTTTTGCTAGGATAATTGGCAGAGAATTGAAGATTACCCTTTTTTCGGACGGGACCCTTATAGTGAATGCGGCTGACCCTTCCCAGGCGGTTATTTTAAGTGTCCTTCGGACACTTGATGGCTCGCTGGTGCAAGTAATACTCCCAAGAATCTTGTGAAAACTAGTTTATTGCAAAGAACTTGTGGATTATTCACTTGAAGATACCACTCCCTCTTTGATTTCCTTTTTTGAGAGAGAGATGAGAGCGGGGAGTGAACCTTCTTCTCTCCACCCTGGAAGGGGCCCCCAATGCCTGACGGACCAGCCTCGGTCAGATCTTGTCCGTCAAGGGAGCACTAGACGGAGGAGGGGGGTCCCTCCTCTCCTTGTGAGTCCTCAGGGGCTCGTGCTGCCTGAGGACCCCTCACACGGAGGAATGGACTCAGGCTCAGTGTCGGTACCTGGGGGTCCACTCTGGGTGCATTAGAGTGGTGTTCCCAACATGTACCGCGGCACATCGACCAGATGTTGCCCAGTGGCCGGTCCTTCCCCAAAGGTCGCAGCTCCCAACTGAGCAGCCAGAGCAGATATCCTTTGTAAGACGGACTGATCCTAGACAGGAAGGCCAAGAACTAGAGATCTGTTGTTTCAGACCCAGAAATTTTAGTTGGCCTGGCAGGCAACAAGACACTAAAACTCGCCTCAAGACCCACCCATACGCTTTTCGTTACGTTAGATGGTGACAAGCTCGAGGAGTAATGCATGCTGCTTGGTATCGCTTTCTCGTCGAGGCATTCGTGCCTTGCCTGCAGCCATATGATTCGCTGGCACAAAGCGGCTTGTCGGGTCAGCCTGAAATCTGTGCAATCTGCTCAAAGGCCTTGCATAACAAGTCTGCCATGTAAAGCTAAGTATGTGAATTGCTGCGGGTAAGAGCCTGCTTCCTTGAAGCAATGTGGCTCGTATCTACTCGAGAATGAAGTCTTGGCTCTTCAGGTTGCAGACCGAATCTCTTTGAGAGGCCAATAATTTGGTCGTGTTTTAACATGACACTCCCTACGCCTCTCAATTTAGAAATGCTCCCTCTCTTCCTGGCCCCTCAAAGCCTACCAGCCTGGCAGCGCCATGATCTTCCACCCTGTCCCGGTTAAAACCTTACTCCTTCTCCCTCTCTCTCCTGCTTCCCGTAACGCGAAGCGACTGCGCGCCTCCATTGAGTCGCCAGACTCCTAGAGGGCAAACCCCTCAGTGGTCATGAGACCATCCCAGAGATTTCTTAGAATCCCCCGAAAGAAGGCTAACAACAATGGTCCCTCGCCCCTGTATAAGTCTGGACGGGGTGTGGCGGGGTGCCTTGTTGACTTTGGACCTTCCAAAAGACGAGGGACCCCAATCCTAATTCGCCCTGCCCCACAAAGAACTCAAGTCAAGTGGTGGAAAAGACTCGAAAGGCGAGACAAACGTTCCTCAGTAAGCCCTCGAAGGCGACAGGGGAGTGCTGCGGAAGTTAGTCTCCTTTTCCCTTTTACTATTTGTTTCCATGCTCACCTGGGGTATATTATAATGGTTTAGCAACAGCACTAGGGGATGGGGCCAGAGAATCTGATGCGCGATTTACACTCGACATGTCACGGTTCTCCTCAGCTGATATTCTACCGCCAGCCGACTTTGTTGCGGCGGACTTCCGTATAGTCGTGGCACGGTTGCCAAGGCCATTTCTTCTCCTTAGGGATTTGAACGATGCACACCCTCTGGGATGGACTAGACCAAGGGTCGCCAAACTTTTTTCACGGTGGGCCAGATAACTGAGAGCATGACGAGCGCGGGCCTCATAACCATTTTGTTCAATACAATATAATGAATACACAAAAAATAAAGACAACCAACATATTTATTTACCAATACACAAAAAAATAAAGACAACAAACATATTTATTTACCAAAGAAGGCGTCGTTAGCGATAAGATAGTATTATCACACCCAGTGCGCACATATCCGAGTCTCACAAACTAAGCAGCAAAAAAGGTTAGTGAGATTTGTGAAACTGGTGTTTAGCTTTTAAGATATCATCAATATTTGCTTTGTAGTTGATGCATCCAATCAAGAGAATTGCTTTTCAAATGTTCATCAGTCAGCCTAGTCCGACGTGCTGACTTCACATACTTCATTTTTTATGTATGTGATCATTTGTGGCACAGTGCAGCGGCGGGCCGGATGAACTGGCCTCGCGGGCCGTAGTTTGGAGACCCCTAGACTAGACGATCACTTCCATGGATTAAATCCTTGTCGACCTGATCGAAAGTTGGAGATTGGTTTCCTAAATGTGGAGTGTGAGACGGACCTCAAACAGAAGCGTTATGCCTGAATGCGCTCTAAGCACCGCCCGAACGATTTCACTGTCCGTGAATTTCTTCAAGCTAGTGCTAGGTTCCGGTATGTTTCGAAGCACGCCGGCCACTTCATGGCTTGCACACGTATCTTCACTTAACGGCAAGACCCCTCTACCAGAGGTGTGGAAGCGAGTCAAAAGGATTCGGGGCAAGTTCTCGCAGGACATCCCTCCTGTTCTCCAGGAGAACGGGACGCCGCGTCCGTGGCCCGCTTTCTCCGCATTCTTTAGCCGACATTCAATGCACGTCGTGATGTCGCGAAAGGCCGCCAACTGGACTTTACTCCTAGAGGCGGATTACCCTTCAACAACAGGTTTACATTGAGCGAGTTGCGTTGCGCTCTCGCTTCGTGCGCGGACCTCGCCCCTGGTTCGGACGATGTCCCGTACGCCATGCTTCGACACTTGGGTGAGCGAGGCATGGCCTTTCTGAGATTTGTTAAACAGGATCTGGGTAGAGGGTATCCTCACAGATTCCTGGCGAATCTGTTTCCGCCCAATCTCTCTAATCTCCTGCCTGTGCAAGTTAATGGAGAAATTGGTGAATGTTAGATTAGCCTTTTTTTCTGGACAGCGGAGGCCATGTCTTCTGTACAGTGCGACTTCCCCAAGTTCCATTCCACGTCGGATGCTCTACTCCGCCTAGAAAATGCCGTCTGCGAGGCCTTCCTTGGTAGGCAACACTACGCCACGGTGATTTTCGATCTGGAGAAGGCCTATGATACTGCATAGTGATACGGTATTATGGAGGCTCTCCACACGATGGGGACGAGGGGACGCCTACCATTGTTTATATCTGAATTTTTGCGAGATCGTCGATTCCGCGTACAGGTGGGGAAAGCCCTATCCGGCCCAATGGAGAAGGAAGAGGGTGTCTCGCAGGGAAGTGTCCTCACTGTCACACTCTTTGCCCTGAGCATCAACGGCATCACCTCGGTGCTACCGGAAGATGTTCTCGCTACGCACTACGTGGACGACTTTTCGATCTCTTTTAGCGCGGCCCAGATGCCATCTCTGGAGCGTCGACTCCAACAGGCATTAAACCGCATCTCTTGTTACGCCAAAGTGCACAGGCTTCTGTTTTCCTTGGCGAAGACTAAGGTGGTGCACCTCTGCCGCCATCCACGGCTCCACCCTGAAACAGACTTGTTTCTAAATGGGGTGCGCCTTGAAGTGGTGGACTCGCACTGTTTGCTTGGTCTTGTATTTGACCGACGCCTCACCTGGGAGCCTTATATTCGCAACCTTAGGATCTCTTCCACCCGCTCCATGGATATTCTTCATTCCATGACGTTCAGCACCTAGGTGGAGCGCTCTCCTGCGCCCTACTGTGAAGACTCCGTTGTTCCCCAGACTGTTCGGCACATTCTTGTTGATTGTCGCAGTCTGGGCGATCTCCGCGCACCTTACCTGTTCCGGTACCGGAATGGGCGGGGTCGCTACCGCCTGTCCCTTGTACTCAGGACGAGTTCGTGCACACTGACCTGTGGACTTTTAGATTTTTGGAGGAGATCGGCCTTCTCCCCTTTATTTAAATAGTTGGGGGGTTTTGTTGTTGTTTTTTCTTATTTTAGTAGGTCGCATGTTCCTGCGACGGGGGGGAGGCGGACCTCCTCCTGACGCCGGAGTTTGCTTCCTGCTTATTACCTTTTTTCTGTTTTATTTTTATTAATGGGTTTTTTTATTTGTTTTTTTTTAACATCCTCTTTTAAATATGCCTAATTTTAGGCAATGTGGAATACGGCGACTAATGCCCAAGTAGGCAGTCGCCAGATAAGCTCTTAAAAAAAAAAAAATCAGCACCTGGGGCTCTACTACGGATGCGAGTTTTATGCGACGGGGGGGAGGCGGACCTCCTCCCGACGCCGGAGTTTGCTTCCTGCTTATTACCTTTTTTCTTTGTTTTATTTTTATTAATGGGTTTTTTTATTTGTTTTTTTTTAACATCCTCTTTTAAATATGCCTAATTTTAGGCAATGTTGAATACGGCGACTAATGCCCAAGTAGGCAGTCGCCAGATAAGCTCTTAAAAAAAAAAAAATCAGCACCTGGGGCTCTACTACGGATGCGAGTTTTATGCATCCGCAGCCGAGCGTGTGCTGTGGAAGGTGGACTCTATCCACCACACCGGCCTTCGCCTGGCGACCGATGTCTTCTGGACTTCTCCCATTTAGAGTCTACTTGTCGATTTCTGCGGAGATGTCACTCGCTCTGCGCCGTGCACAGTGCATTTCTCGCCTGTACGCGTGATCCCGGTGCCTCCCTCAGTCACCAAAGCTCTCACTACATTCGCAGCTGATCTCGACAGTGCCTATGCCGCCGAGAGACGCCAATCCTACCCTAAGCCCTTCGGCTTTAGGCCAGGAAACTCCGAAGACCTAGGTATTTCTCTCGGGCCGGTAGCGCCCCTGGTTCTGCCCTTGTCAAGGGTACCACCTTTGACCATTTGTCGCCCGCCTCTGCTCCCAAAGCTTGTACAGCGCCAGGAGTAATTGCGTTCGGCCTTTTTGGATCACACCTCGTGTCACGCTGGAACCGTGCCAGTGTATACGGACGGCTCCAAGTCCCAATAGGGGGTCGGTTTCCACTCCGTATCCCCTCTGTTTGAAGGGGATACAACGTTCGGTACGGGAGATTACTCGACGTACCCGGTTCGGAAACCGGATTGTGATCTATAGCGACTCACAAAGCGACCTGAGTGCTATCGGGGCATTGGAATCTCCGCATCCCTGGTTCGCGATATCCGTGACGCCACGGTTTTGGCGAGCCGGGGTGATGTGGAGATGTAGGAATTGCGGGGAATGAGGGTGCCAAAGAGTCTGCGAGGACTGGACGACCAGACCAGCGTTTCGCTCTTCCTCACACCGATTACATGACAGGAATACGGGCTGCTTGGCAAAGAAGATGGGAGACGGTCGAGGGGAACCTAAATTTGCGTGCCATTGCGCTGCGACTGTTTCCATGGACCTACCCCCAATGCTGCGACGGCTTCAGGTTGCTTTCTGTCGTCTCGGAATTGGGAACACTCGCGGGACGCACCGCCATTTGATGAAGCGCTCGCCCGCGCCTTATTGTGACGACTGCGTTGTCCCCTAGACTGTTCTGCACATTCTCGTTGAATGTCTCAGTCTAGGTGATCTTATCGCACGTTACCTGTCCCGGTACCGTGATGAGTGGGGTCGCTACCGCTTGTCCCTGTTACTTGGGACGAGTTCGTGTACACTGAGTGGGGATTTTTTTACTTTTTGGATGAGGCTGGCACCCTCCACCTTATCTAACGGTTTTGTTGTTGTTTTTTGTAGGTCGCACGTTCCTGCGATGGGGCCTTCCCTCGACACCCGAGCGTGCTTCCTGCCCTTTTCTTTTTGCCTTTTTTATTCTTATTGTTTTTGTTTTTTCTGCATATTATTATTTTAATTTAGCCTAGTACCAAGAAGCAGTCGCCAGATGGGCTCCTAAAATAAAAAATATATATATATATTTATATATATATATATATATATATATATATATATATATATATATATATATATATATATATATATATATATATATATATATATATATATATGAGAGCTTCGTGCGTGGTACCTACCCAAGTGTCACGACGAGCGGGAGCGCTCCCATTCTTTCTGATTGGGGTTTCTCCAAACTATTGGCAGCATACTGGGCTCTCTAAGGGAAGTGGCTGCCCCTGGAGCACCTAATGATTTAATTTTCACGTACTTGTTTGTTTATACGCCTATTTTCTAGATTATTATCAATTATTGTTATTTTTTTCGGCGACTACCTTGGTCGGTGGCTGTCATACGAGTTCGCTAAAATTAAAAACAAAACAAAAAACGGCATAAGTAATGTTTTCCCGCCTCCGACAGAGTCATAGATGACGGTTTTAACTCACGTAAACCTTATATCCTGCAATGTCCCTCCAACCTGTAACCCTGACGTTCCAAATTCACCAAGTCTTCGTTGAATGCCCCCTTTTTTTAGTTCCCGCACCACTTCTTTTCTTTCTTCGTACCCACACAGGACTTGCGTCTAATCGTGCTCAGTCCCCTGGTTCTCCGTAAATATTTTCTTTCTATTTCTTCTCTTCCATGCAGGGGGATATCCTGTGTATGACGTTTTCCCGAGCCCCAAACCCGCAATTTTGCACCCTCCTGGCTCCAATGCCTGCAGAAGGACCTGCGACCATATATCTTCCACTATTTTCACTTCTACCTTCACCACATCCTTTACAGAGCTCGCCTTATTATATTTTTGCTTGATACTGCATCCTTGCTATTATGTGTTAAATTCTAGTCTCTTTTTGATGTAGTTGTGCGTGTTCTCCTCACACTCCCGTCCATATATTCCTTTTTCTACCTCTTGATAATTATCATCTTCGCTGAATGGAACGCACTTAGACCCTCTAATCCCATTGAAGAAATCTTTCCAGTCTCCGGCCGGTTTGTGGCATTGTAAGAACACCTTCCAGTTAGTGCCCTAAAAGGTGAGTAAACCGAGATGGGATGTGAAGCCGCCCGCCTGAATTTTTTTTTCGCGGCACCACTACAGTTATGAGAGTCCCAATATTTATTCCTTGGAATTCTCAGGGTTCACTCTCTTTTGGGGTCTTCTCCACCCCCATCAAACGATGCCTGCCCGAACCGCGACGGCGTCAGGTTGCTTTCTGTCGTCTCCGAATTGGACACACTCTCGGGGCGCACCGCCATTTGATGGAGCGCTCGCCAGCGCCATACTGTGAAGACTGCGTTGTCCCCCAGACTGTTCGGCACATTCTTGTTGAATATCTCAGTCTGGGTGATCTTCGCGCACGTTACCTGGCGTCGTTACCCCTTTTCCCTTGTACTCGGGGCTGGTTCGTGCACACAGACTTGTGGACTGTACGACTATTTGGAAGAGGCTGGCCTCCTACTTTATTTTACTGTTTCGTTGTAGATCGCATATTCCTGCGTCGGGCGGAGGCCGGCCTACCCCCGACGCCTTTTGCTTTTTCTTTTTTTTTAGCCTCTGTCCTTTTTCATCATTATTTGTTATTTTCATATTTTTATTTTTTTTAATATAGCCTAGTAGTAGGCTGTATTGAGTACGGCGACTTATGCCCAAGTAGGCAGTCGCCAGATGGGCTCATTAAAAAAAAAAAAAACAACCCCAAAACCCCTGCCCGAACAGGATCTGGTCAGATTCGTGAACTAATACAGGTCAGGTCTTTCTACAGGAACTCAACAAGTGCAAGACCGAGCTTCATTACTGGCGGTCGAAGTCTCCCGTCCATCCGCCAGCCTGTGTCTATTGCCATTGCAAGCGTCTCTCAGCTCAGGAGCAGCTCCCCGATGCCACTGATATGATGTGGGTGCAAAGAGAGGACGAGGACCCCAACAATGGAGCCAACCGGGCGGGCCTCTGTCTTCCAGGTCTCACGGCTGAAGTGCTCTCGCCCCAATCGTTCTCAATTGCTAAAAATCTCGGGTCACTCTTTGACTTGGAGCCCACAGCTCACGATGAGGCGGTTCTTAACGAGCCCTCGATCGGGGTTTTGCCTTATCCTTCGACACATTGTGATACATCGACCCTCTCCCTTTCATCGGCCGGGGAATTGGTCAAGGACCACTTCCACGCTCCCCAGAAACGATCTTCGAGCGACGATGACACTGACACTGACATAGATACGGTCGGTCGGAGGGTCAAAGAACGGAAGAGGATAAAGATCGACTGTCATTAACTGGTTGTTATTCTCAACAGACGCGGACTGTCATTGGTAAAATCCACTTGGATATTTTTTTTTTTTTTTTGGGGGGGGGGGTCCTTGACCGGTAGGTTCTTTTCACTCACTTTATCTTCAATTATCCAACATGGGACCGTGTGGCGTTACGATGATGCCAACGGAACACAAATTCCATACTGGGTTAAGCCAGGGTCCACGTTTGAAACCCATTATTATACCTGATATAATATCTTAATCATTTGTGTTCTTAATCCTGTAGTGTACAAGCTCTTATGTATGATTAAGCGCCATTGCGGCTGATATAAATTCATGCAAGTAGTTGTTATAACTTAGATTTAAATGTTTGACTAATTAAGAAGCCCAAGTGTTTGTTATTTGCCAGATTGGAAGCACACAATTTTAAAATCTACATTTATAGATTATGAATTAAAAAGACAAAACCTCAACTTAGTCCGCTAACTATGGCAATTAGTTGGACAGATTTGGATATAACGTGTTAGACATTATAGTCCGTAGAAAGATTTAAAGACATGATTCAAACGTGTTTTCGTCTTCGCTTTATATTTTATTGAAGGCTAAGTAGTGTAAGCGCTGAGGAAGTAAAAATATAAAGACCATACAGATTAATATTTAGGACTGGTTAACTCCATCTCTTCATAAGAATTAGAGGAGAAAAATCAGTTTGCTCACTCATAAATATTCCCATTTTAGTTTATATTTAAATGAAATAAAAGAGTTTATGCTCTTTTTATCTAAATTCCATATCTTAATTCTTTGGGGAAAAGAACATTCAAGGAGTTGACGAATTTGCCTTTAAAAATCTATGCGATCTCACTTGAATTTTTGGTAAGTGCATTTTGAGCTCAAGCATTTTAATTAAAAGGTTGGGGCGGGGGATTACTCTCCCTCTAACCCACAGAGGCATGTAAAAGGTGGCTAAGCAAGCGGGAGGTGAAGTCAGTGGCATGGGAATTTTGACATCAAAGGAATATATCTTATGCGCATCTCATCTCAACCCGGTGGGGCTGCGGAACCCGTCCACTTTATCTCGTTATGGCGTGAACCTAGGCTGTATGTGATGAAGGAAAGAGGGCAAGGTCTATGAGGTGGAACAAATGGAGTGCACTCTATGCCTTGTGGTGGGAGGAGCAAGATGTAAGGGTTGGGTATGAATTATCTGGTTCAAGAATGGGGGCGGTTGATATTTACAAGGATGACCTTGTGAGTGGGTGTATTATATGAGTCCTGTGATGATAAAAATGAGGCCGAACGACTAGCGTCTATCTGGCGATGATTTCTTCGTTAGTTTTCGCATTATTTTTTAATGACTATAAAATTTCACTATATTTATTTCTCCGCCCCATTTCGTGTGTGTCTCTTTCCTCCCTTATTCTTCACATAGTTAAAATAGTCTCGCTTTGTTTATATTCGATTTTCTTTTCTCGAGCAAAAAAGTCGTGTTACTTTAAATTGCCGTAGCAATCACCAGTCATCCAAACTATTCCTTAAAAGTCGGTTCACCACTCCTGCTAAGTGACATGCACACGCTAGCACCCCCTGTGTTAATCTCCCCGCCCATGGACATCATTATTGTGACAAATGGATGCGCCGTCTAACTCACCATCCCGAAGCTACCCATTCCTCTCACTGGAAGAAGCATTAAGGAACCTCTTTGTGGGTCCCCTCCGCTAACTTTCCCTTTATTTCCCACCAGGCTCTCTAAATCCATAGCTCTGAAGGACTATCCCGAAGGTACTTCCCAGCGAGCCCTGCCGAAATCCCTACCAACAAGACCACTTTGAATACCCTAACTCATCAACTCCATACCACTGGCAGATTCTAGACAAACTGATCCTCCCGAATAGCATTTCCGTGCCCTCGGGGTCCAAGCGCTAAATCTTTGAATTAGTTTCTCCTACTTTCCCTTTCGTCTTTTCCACAGTGTTCCATTAGAATCGTCTCTACCGTGGTTTACTCGCTAACTGGAAGAGCATTAGATAGATTCCTTGTAACATTCTATCGTCCTCGTTGCCTCAGTCTCCACGAATCGTGGCTGGCTGACAGATCTGTAGGATCTCCGGTTACCTTCCTTTCATCTCCACTTGGGGCAATTCTAGCCACGGTGGAGCAGCCATATTTTGTCCGAGCTTCAGTCCCATGTCACCCTCTAGCTTTACACCGACCTTCATACGGTGGGTGTCTGCCTTTACCTAGAGTGACAATACACATTTCTCGGTCTACATCCCCCCTCACGATCCTCCTTCCGCTGATTATCCGTAGCATTACCCACTAGCTCCCCAGACCCTTCCTCTTAGGAGATTTTAACACGAAAGACCCCACATGGTATAACTACCGCTTGACTTTCCTGTCGCCCACTCATCTATCTTTCATGGACGAGCCGTCTTCATGCGTGAACGCCTTCTCAGCCACCGACACGTTTCTCTCCCACTTTGGTGTTTCTCCGGCCCAGCACATCCAGTTACTCCATTCAGTGATCATTCACTGATATGGAGATCCTTAATGCACAATGGCTACGTGCCTGGCAAACTTCGCCGCATCAAACCCCACCTTGATTACTAGGCGGCCATATCCTTCCACCGCTCCCGCCATAAAGAGTTGTGACCCGCGTACGCCTTACTCACACCAGGCTAACTCACGGATACTTTGTCCCGCGAACTCCCTACCAGACTCACCGTGCCCCCACGTGCTCGTTGGGTGCCCCATACACTCTTTCACTATCCCTCATCACAGCTTCTAGCCTTTTCTCCCTTCCTACCTGGACTCAGAACATTTGCTAGCCCGTGGTGCTTCGTTCTCCCTAAATAATGTCTTCCTCTCGGCCACTAGACTCATCTCCCCCTTGATATAATTGCGCATTCGTCTTCTCCCTGGGCTACACCGCTTCCAATTACAGTGAGGTTAAGCCTAACCGAGTGTGGCAAGTTTCTGGACGGTGCCCCGTTTCGAGTCACCTTCAAGGCGGTTGTTAGAAATATAAGGTATCTGAACTGATCTGTGGTAAAAACCCTACCGATTTATTTATTTTTTATTCATTCTTCGCCCCCCCTTTTACCCTTTTCATTGACAGTAAAAAGACTACATGAGTAGAACGCATATGCGTCAATCGGCTAAAAAAAAAATCCTTAAAGTTCACTTGCCTCTGAATCAGGAAGACGTCGTTTCACACCCCTTATAAGATCTAATCTGCCCTAAAATATGTCTACCCGTTCAATTATTATACCCCAACCGCATCGTGAGATGGGTTGACGATGAGATCCAAGGTCATTTAATACTTCCATAGGATTATTAAGACGAGCCAATCCTCTTCCAGTTCACACCTGATATGCTGTCATGTTTGGTCACCATCCACACACACACACACACGCACACACGTCAGGAATCGAATTGATGATCTAAAGACGTGACAATTTTCAGCTTCAACTTGTAATCTTATTCCCACAAATTCGGGTCGTTGCGAATCATCGCCATTAAAAAAAAAGAACGTATTTTAACCAGGACCGATGGTTTCAAAGTCCGAGCAAGATTTAAAAAATAGAGCTTTGGGAAAATTTGATTTAGATTTTTTTTTAATTTAGAGGAAGGTTAAGAGACGTTTAAGTCGGTGATTTTAGGAATTTGTTTCGTGATTCCGCTTCCCGTAAATCGCGAGAACGTTTTGTATCATTCTAACCCTTGCTTTGCTTGATTTTACCCTATCTCACAATTAACAGCCACGAATTAGTGAATGGACAAGTCCTACCTTTAAACAAAAAACGCGCGCATGAGAATTACATAGACACTAACATAATTAACAATGTTACTAAGAAACTCAACTCTCTAAAAGCACTAGCAAGCATCACTTTTGGACAACGAGTCACTAATCACATACAAGTACGAAACACACTACATCACCTCACTGAGGATTGCCCATGGGGCATTTTGTGACGTTCCTGGGCTCCCCTCACCTCGCTTAAGACGCAAGGCCAAAAAGTAATTATCTCACAGCTTCAATTTTATATTTCTCATTCTCTATTAAGATTTTATGTTATTATTTTATCACTTGTTTATATTCTCCACATTATTCTTTTCCTATTGAGTGGCCACCCTTCCGTGAGCTTGTTCTGTTTTGTTCCCACTTGGTTTTTTTCCTTCTGGATTCTTGTCATGGCCATCCTACGTTCCACGGCAAAGCCGCCACAGCAGTGGACCGGCCGGATCTACACGTCTCTCACTAACGAAACTATGTTGTCGCATGTTCAAGTTTGTTCTTTTGACTGGCCCTTGCTCTCTGTACAAAGTGGAAGCCTTAATTACGCTTGTTCCCTAACTCGTGCTCTTTTTCTGCTATCCACATTTTACATTTATCTCTGTTCCTCCCCTCCTAGCTTCATCTCCAACGTTTAAATAGTAAAGATGAAGCGACCTTAAGGGGTCAGTCAGCTGAGCTCAGGAAAAATATATAACAAAATCGACTCATTAAACAAATTCAAAGGTTCGTAGGATTTACTTCGTTGATACTGGTTACATGGTAGGGCGGGTACCTCTGAAAATCATTCTCAAATGTCCTTGGATAAAGTTACCCAAACTTTGAACTCCGACTACTTGATTTGATTTTCCTCGTGTCTTAAGGCAGGACTAAAACGCTCGAGTCTTTAACGTCTAATCGCGACCTATTTTACCATGTAATGGTAACAAAATTCTTTGAACCAATTGCTAAGAGAGTCATGGATATATTTTGATAACCACTTTTATTTTAATACAGATGTTTATGCATTCATAGTGTTTCTATTTATGTCTGCAATGAAACTTAATTTCTTAAATTGAATTAGCAAAATGACTTAGGGATTATAATGTACATTCTACCTTTAATTTTTATTATTTTAATAAATTCTCTTGTAGACTAAAACATTATTAACCTTTGCGGAAGATAACTGGCTTGAGCTGATTTAATACGGTTAATTAGTTCATCGAGCGCTTAACCCACAAGGGCGGATTGGTGTGCATCAATGCTTCTACCACCATGACCAGAACTCCTGCTAGCCGAGTGGATACGGCATTGGTCCGCTAACATCATATCCACGTACCTCTGACGCGGAACAGGTCCCTCTTCCCCGAGGTGACGAAGTCTTCCACCTCAACGCTGTTTGGTGTCAAAAACAATATTTCATGGCACCTGTCCCCCAAAAGAGGACCGGTTCCTGGGGCCCTTGGGCTGACCAGCGATTGTCATACTGACCTTATATCAAATTTCATTATCCGGTCGGGGATCCTCCCAGTATCATGGAAGTATTGGCGCTGACTCACTAACTAATGTTGCCGATTTACTCAGAGCCTAGGAGTGTTTTTCAAGCAATTCGCCCTTTTAATGCTTGCCAACCCATAGTCACAGAAATCTGCCACATGACTGGTTCAGAATGCGTTCCGATATCGAGTTCTATTTTGTTGGGTCCCCGGGCATGTAGAGGTCCTGGGTAACGAGAGGGCTGACCAACTCTGCACTGCCTTTTCTAGATGTCTTTCCTACAAGAGAATATATTTTTCAGTTGTGGCAGGACAAATGAGATGAATGTTCATCATTTAAATCATATAAAATTAAAAAGTCTTCGCTCTTGTTCTTCGAGCTTCAGGGACTACGGTCCTTAGAGGTGGTCCTTTACCGCGTTTGCATCGGCCACAAAAGACTTACCCACGGTCATCTTGTTTCGCCTGAGGCTCGAATCATCTCTTGCTGCCGTTTTTGTGGTGGGGACCAATCAGTCGTCCATCTTCTACTAGAATGCCCTCATTTTGCCACTCTTCGGTCGTCCTCTTTCCCGCCCACTTTAAAAATCCCTCCCTCGCCTGTCCAGCCTTCGTTTTCTTCTGGCCGAGGAATCTTTTAATACTTAATTTTTAATTTTTTTATCACATGGTGGTCTTCTCGTTCTTTTATAACTAATTTGCCTCGTTCTATTTGCGGTGTCATATAGAATCCACTTAGCTGCCCAACTGGTTCCTTACCTTAAAACCCTTAAAAGTTGCCGTGCCGAAATTAAAATTATGGGTACCTCAAATCATGGACGAATTCCCCTTAATTTATATAATATTTATTTTTATTCAATGTTCGATGGCAACTAGTTTAGTCGGGTCAACATTGCGGCAGTAACCATTACCTATAGTAGGCCGTAGTTCGGATCTCACGTTAAACCGGTAAACAACTGTACCAAGTTATTTTTTAAATATCCCCCAATATATTGGGGGATAGGTTAAAAAAAACCGTTTTAGGAGTATCTTGCTTTCATCATCAGTCTTTAAATGAGAGGTTTCCATATGAACCCTCGTAAAAAAAATCCAAGTTAAGATTTTGTCCTTCCTATTGGTTCTTGTCTCACTATTTCAAGACCTAATGGAAGCAGTATTCTTCCGAAACTAGTCTCGGGGACTCTACTATTTTATCAAAGATTTTTGGTAATGGAAAAGAAAAGCACGCAAATTCATTTCAGAGGGTTTTAACAGCTAGACTTCTTGCCAATCATGTGAAAAAAAGGCCTACGTACTAGTAATAAAAGTGAATGAGCGTTAAAAACAATACTAAAAAATCAAATCTGAGTTGAAAAAAGATCATTTTAAATCAGATAAAAATGAGACCTGATTTAAAAGAGTTTACAATCGTAATTTGGGTAAAATTGATGAAATAGGTTTTCATTGACTAAAGTTTGGGGTAAAATTCGCCAGAAATATGTGTTGACAATCTGCGATATCCCAACACCCGCACAACAAAGCCAAGCGCAAAACGCCCTCCCCCAATAGTCATCAATTGAATCCCAATTCTTGATCGTCAAATCATTTACTCTGCTCAACCTACGATTGGGACAATACTACTGTAGCGGTTTACACCCCTACGAATGTAAATATTTATTCCTTACTGTAATATATATATATATATATATATATATATATATATATATATATATATATATATATATATATATATATATATAGTTTTAAGAAAGGTTGGTAACCCTGACTTAAATCGAAAGATTGGTACATCCGCTCTCCCAAGCGTCTTAAAAATAAGCCATGACGCTTCATTCGCTTAGCTGTGCTGCATCGGTGAATAGGTCTGTAAATATTTGAATTATAATTGTTTAGCAAAATATTTCCCAAAAGAATCCCGAATTTATGCTTGATTCTTTTGTCTCATTTACAGACCCATTCAACTCCGTTATAATCCAATTACTCATAATACAATTACTTATAATACAATTACTTATCATTCAATTACTCACCAATCCAATTACTTATAATACAATCCCTTATCATCCAATTACTCACCAATCAATTTACTTATAAACTATTTACCAATCTATAAACCAATTACTTATCCAATTTACTTATATACTATAATTACCAATAATCTAATTACCAAACCAGATTTATCAATTGTAAATCCATTCCCGTTAACCCATTCGAATCTAATTCATGTGTAATTCTCAATCCAATCATAAACTGTTGCTGTATAAATTCACCCTTAAATAATCTAACTGTTTATTCAATAATATATATTTTTCTTAGCTCTTTGATTTTAATTCATGTTTTCCAAACGTCGCCCAGATTAGGCCTAAGGAATTGGTCTGCAAAATTTAGACTAGCGTTAGCATTCAACAATTCATTCCTTTGAATAACGAAATATAGGTTTTTATGTTTATTGTGATCTAGGAGCTATCTGGGATATTACCGCAATATTCATTTAAAACCTATACTACTCCCTGCATGAATGCAAAAAGAGAAAGTAAATCCAGACAAAAGTAGTACAATGGTATTAGTGATCTAAGATTGTGGTGGTTTGTGATTTTATAGTCTGTGTTGTCACCCTTGAATAAATGGGAAGTTTTGAGAATCTAGGATACAGTATAAATGATAGTGGTAGGAAAGTCTCGGGGCGACTTGAGTGTTAGTGGATAGAAAGGATTCGATTTTGAAATGTACCAGGGAGCAACGAGAATTATGCTGGTGTCAACGTTTTTGTATGAAAATGAGACGGGCGTCGAAGGAAGCAAGATCTCGAGTAAGAGTAGAGCAATTGGGCAACTACAAATGAATGCGAAAAGATTCAACAACCGAAAAAGGCAGAGGTGAAATCCGATAGATACTGTAAGGGTTTTGTTAGACTATATAAAACCTTGTAATCTTACACTGCCCTGAAGTCACCAGGTGTAAACTTTGGATCGACATGTAGCGCAAAGCCCAAAGAGACTAAGAAGGGCGGCAAATACCAGCATCCATAACAAACTGAAATTTAGAACGTATTGTGGCGATTTTATCTGTTGCTAGACGTCGAGAACGAGAAAATAGAAGGACCCCCCTTCGTCTCAATTCGGTGAACCACACCGTGTTTAATTGGTTTGTCCTTCGAAGAAGGAAGGTAAAGGTCACGAAACTCCTGCAGAAGGCGCTGGAAGGGAGGCTTAGCCGAATGGGTACAGGCAGGATAGATCATTGCGCAGCCGAAAACGAGTGAGATTAGTGTGTGGTCAATATGCTAGCGATTCCGAGAATCAACCAGATCATGGGCATAAAGAAAGTCTAGTCACCAAAATAGGACAGCTTACCTCTGCAATGACAAAGGTTCATCGAAAAACTCCACGGAGGCCGAGGGAAATTTGAAGGTTGCACCTACCATAGGGCCTAATATTGGTCGAATTGGCAGCTTTAAGAGATATATAGGAGGGAAAACAAGTTTTGTCACCAGTAGAGAGAGGGATAACGCTGTACTCATCATCGGTATCTACCAGGAACGTAACGTAAAGTTTGAAGAAAAGGTAAACGAATCTAAAGGAGTGAAGAGGCTGCAGAGGCGATCGATGCCTTAATCACTTATCTTTCTAGTATGAATGGCTATAAAGTAAAGATTCTGGAGAAGATGATGCTAAAGATTGAGTAGGACGTGATAAAGGCATTAATGGACGGGAATTACCTAGTGAAAATACGAGCAAGACTGTATATATTTCATATCATTTTTGCACATTTTATTATGGTACCAGCCAGAGCCGTAGCAATGTCTAGTGGCCCGCACCCCCTAAATCAAGATTGTGGGGCCCCCATAACAATATATCATATATTTACAAGTAGTGCCGGGCACGACAAATACTATTCTTAGCAGTGCCAATACTGTGGAATACTTACAGAAAATGTGTATTCGAAAATTTTATATTTTCATTAATAAATAAAAAAAATTGGCCACATTGGGGCCTCGCCCCCCCCCCGTCCCCCAGGTCGGGGGGCAGGGGCGGTTGCTACGGCTCTGGTACCAGCAAAGGGCCGACGGTAATTGAGAATGAGGAGTATGAATGATGCCAGAAAAAAATAGGGTTAGAATTGAAATGGGCCTCTCGTGCTCGAGTACCCTCTTCGGTTGCATCTACTCCAGGAAGAAGAGCCTTGCCTGTTCGTGCCGATGCACTCGCTGTTCCTTAACAAACACTTTTAGGTCACGGAGTTAATTTATCATTTCCTCCATTGAGGCATTACTATCCAAACTAGGAGGGGTGCAAATGTTATTCACCTATGTTTGTCTGTGGGGAGAACCCGTCGCTTTTTGGACATGCGAACAAAAAAGTTAGGATAGGTTTGGGTTTATTAGAATTAACGCTCCCCCAATCTAGATATGTACTAGTAAATAGGCCGTCGTCCATTTCAGCCATTTTAGTTGCCGTCCGTGGTTTTGACACCACCACAAGGCGGCTGGGTATAAGCGGCAAGGCTCTCATGAATTTATCATGCAAGAACAGTTCAAATACCTCAGATGTATTATTGTCTGTTTGTGCCAGCCCTTTCAGGTGAGCCATAAATTTTGTTGGTCACCTATCCTCTTGTTACATAGTTACAGGGAGCCAGCAAGAACTACTGAGTCCACTCAAAGGCCAGTCCCATTCTATAATTATGCTAGTACTCCGTCTCTGGACATTGTCGCCACGATGCTCACTCACGCGACATTCAATACATAACAGGGTTCTGTATTTAAACGATATCATTATTTGTAAAATAACTGTCCTTTCAGTTTAAAACCGTCGTTACGTGTGATGCATGGTCGTACTTAGAAAAAAAAAAAATCATAATTTACATTTTCAAATTTATTTAAAATTTTGAATACTTCGATAAGCTCACCTCGCAATCGCCTAGTTTCGAGAGTCGGTAGTTTTTTTAGTATTTCTAATCTTTCGATATAAGACTTATTTCTAATCGAAGGAATTAGTTTAGCAGTCCGTCTTTGAATTTTATCGCGTATTCCAAGTGTACCCTTACTAAACTTTTAAATATATGTATGATTATATCTTGGTGTATATAGTGAAAACTTCTCGCAATAAATCAAAGCATTCGGTTCGCCTTCTTACATGCTTCGTCACACTGTTTGCCAAACTTAAAATCCTTTTTCTTCTTCCACGGAGAGAATATTTTTACCAACCATTTCATAGTTAAAACTTGGGTTATTTCGACTTACGTGCAAAACTCTATACTTGTCTAAATTGAATTTCATCTTCCATTTATTAGACCATTCGAAGATTTTATCTAGATCTCGCTGAATCAATTTGCTATCGTTCTCATTTAAAATTTTACTTCCATTTTTTGTGTCGTTCGCAAATTTGGATAATCTACCAAGTAGGCCTGTGTCCATATCGTTTACATAAATAAGGAACAACAATGGTCACAACACAGACCCCTAAGGCACGCCACTAGTTACATTTTTCCACTCCAAAAAATTATCGTTTAAAACTACTCTCTACTTACAATTACTTAGCTACGACTCTATCCATTGTAGGAGGTTTTACCTAATTCCATGAGCAAAAAGTTTAGTTAGTAATCACCTATGAGGAATGGTGTTGAATGCCTTAGCGAAGTCTAAGTAACTATATCCAAAGATCTACTTTCTTCATAGCTTTTAATCATGCTCTCATAAAATTCTAAAAGATTTGTTAAACATCAACGTTTCTGTCTAAAGCCGTGTTGACAATTATTTATGAGATTATGAGCTTCTAAATGATCGATCACTCTATCGCGAATGATGGAATCCATTAATTTACCTACGGTGTATGCTAAATTTATTTGTCAATAATTAGTCGGAAGTTCTCTTTTTCCCTTCTTAAAATAGGAGTTATATTTGCTAGCTTAAAATCTAATGGCACGACACTTTGTTCTAAACATTTGTTAAAAAATTTCGTTAACGGTCCCACTAACACGTTTCGAATTTCTTTTAAATACGCCGGATATATTAGATCAAGACCCGGAGATTTACTGAATTTTAACTTACTGATATAAAAATCTATTTCTGCTTCGAAGAATTCGATATCGGTTAAAAGGTTATGCTCGTTAAAGTTCATCACGTCTTTCGTTCGTGGTATATTATGCAAAGTTGGGTGGTCTGCTACATTAGTCCGCTACTCCCCTACTTACGGACTCTCTAAATGATAGCGGAAGTGGTGTCTATAAGCCACAAGTAGCAGAGTAGTGGGTAGCGGACTAAAAAAATCAAAAAACGCTACCGCTACCTATTTTACGTTTGTTTACAATAAAACTGCTAGTTTTGGATGTAATGTACAGTAGTTTTCCTTGAAATTTATTAAAAAAAAAAACAGTGAAAAGCTGTTAGGGAGAAGGGGGGGCAGCGAGTAGCGGTTTCGCGATTTGGAAAAAGAAGCGGTAGCTGTTTCAGCTAGCCGAGGCAGCGTAGTAGCGGATAGCGGTTTCAAAAATTTGGTAGCGGCACCCACCTCTGATATTATGTTCGTCTTCGTTTATAAATCCCGATGCAAAAAAGTTATTTAATATATTGGCCTCTTCTTCTGCATCCGAAATTTATTTGTTATTGTCATTTTTGATAGGTCCTATTGCTTCCTTTATTGGGTTTCTATTGGATACATAATCGACAAATTTCTTAGGGTTATATTTACATTCTTTGGTAAGTTGAATTTCATATTTTCTTTTGGCGCTTCATATTTCCTTCTGATATTCCCTTCGTCGGGCTACGTAAATTTGATTATTTTCTTCGGATGGGTTACGCTTGTGACGGTTGTATGCACAGTTCTTATCCTTCAATTTGAGTTCAAAATAAGGATTCAACCATTTTGGTTTACTTGAGGCGTTTCGTTTTTGTTTTTTTTCGTGGAATGGATTGCTCATCTAATTTTCTAAAATGCTCGGTGAAAAATGACCATCACTGATTAACATTTCCTAGCGTTGGATCCCACTTGATCTCTCTAAACTTGCGGTTGAAGCCATTAAAGTCTGGACGTTTAAATGTAGGCAATTTAATATCATTATTTTCCTTGTTACGATTAATATTAATATCAAACTCTATTGATTTGTGATCGCTGCAACCTATACCTTCCCAATACTAATACCCGAGATAAGATTAATATTGTTAGTTAGAATTACACCTAGGATATTTTCCCCTCGGGTTGGTTCATTTGTAGCGATGCACGAATTGCAAGGTGAAGTATGTTCAACGAGGAACCTCACAAATGAGCACCCTGTTGAACCTATGAAATCGTAAAATTGGGCACACATATCAACTACTGAAATAATATGCCATGTAGTAGCAATGGACCAATGTAGAATAAAGTGAAATACTTATATACAATGTTAAATCACAATTGCACATGTATTAAGAAAAACATGGGTAAGAAGGCAAGCAAATAGTTGAAGTTTGCCACGCGAACACACACATATACACACGCGAGGAAACAGCTGCGAGCCAAAAGATCTCGATACAGGATAACGAGGCAGCCGGAACGGATTCGGGTTTGACCAACTAAAGTTGAAAGGCACCTGCGAAACGACAAAATCAACTTTGCAGCCAAATCAGGCTATATTGAAACACACACACCTTTTGACTCAGTCCAGTAGTCTCAACAAAGAAACAAATGAACATTCTTTAAACTGTGAGGCTCCGCCTCGCACTCGGATTAACTAAGACAGGCAGAGAATTCGAAAACAAAAAGAAAGAGAAAATAAAAGAGTGCAATCACTATTTTTAGTAAGATACATTTACCCATCTTGATTCTGGATTCACATGAATCTTATTGGCGTTATGAGTCCATTCCTCCTTTTTAAATCCAGCCGTCCTTAGCTCAATTATCTAACGTGGAGGAAAATTAACAACAAAGCCGCGTAATACTCGACTATCTCGCTTGCCCCAATTAAGGTATGCCTAAGGCAAGAATAAAGACTACGAGTCCTCCCTTTAAGCCACTGATAACTAAGTTAACTTTCGAACCCAGCCTATAAACGGATTCCCCGTAAGAACTTTGGGAGTCAGAGCAAACTCGACGGTTAGACCTATAAATTGGTAACCCTGCCTCACGAATAAAACCTGTCTTAAACTGGTAACTCTATTAACTTCCCGAGGCACCCTCTACATTGACTAATTGTGTTAAGTAGTTTTCTTCCATATACTCCAATACCCTCTGCCCCTCCCCGTCCGCATTTAACATGTCATAGTTAATATTTCTACAATTTAAATCCCCAATTAATAAAGTGCATTTATAAAAAATGTTATTTCCAATAATGTTATATAATTCCGTGTCAATCTCAATCATTTGTGGTGAGGGTTTATACACTACAAACAGTGGCGTATTTAAGGGGCGGGGCATTTAAGCCACTGATAACTAAGTTAACTTTCGAACCCTGCCTCACGAATAAAACCTGTCTTAAACTGGTAACTCTATTAACTTCCCGAGGCACCCTCTACATTGACTAATTGTGTTAAGTAGTTTTCTTCCATATACTCCAATACCCTCTGCCCCTCCCCGTCCGCATTTAACATGTCATAGTTAATATTTCTACAATTTAAATCCCCAATTAATAAAGTGCATTTATAAAAAATGTTATTTCCAATAATGTTATATAATTCCGTGTCAATCTCAATCATTTGTGGTGAGGGTTTATACACTACAAACAGTGGCGTATTTAAGGGGCGGGGCATTTAAGCCACTGATAACTAAGTTAACTTTCGAACCCAGCCTATAAACGGATTCCCCGTAAGAACTTTGGGAGTCAGAGCAAACTCGACGGTTAGACCTATAAATTGGTAACCCTGCCTCACGAATAAAACCTGTCTTAAACTGGTAACTCTATTAACTTCCCGAGGCACCCTCTACATTGACTAATTGTGTTAAGTAGTTTTCTTCCATATACTCCAATACCCTCTGCCCCTCCCCGTCCGCATTTAACATGTCATAGTTAATATTTCTACAATTTAAATCCCCAATTAATAAAGTGCATTTATAAAAAATGTTATTTCCAATAATGTTATATAATTCCGTGTCAATCTCAATCATTTGTGGTGAGGGTTTATACACTACAAACAGTGGCGTATTTAAGGGGCGGGGCATTTAAGCCACTGATAACTAAGTTAACTTTCGAACCCTGCCTCACGAATAAAACCTGTCTTAAACTGGTAACTCTATTAACTTCCCGAGGCACCCTCTACATTGACTAATTGTGTTAAGTAGTTTTCTTCCATATACTCCAATACCCTCTGCCCCTCCCCGTCCGCATTTAACATGTCATAGTTAATATTTCTACAATTTAAATCCCCAATTAATAAAGTGCATTTATAAAAAATGTTATTTCCAATAATGTTATATAATTCCGTGTCAATCTCAATCATTTGTGGTGAGGGTTTATACACTACAAACAGTGGCGTATTTAAGGGGCGGGGCATTTAAGCCACTGATAACTAAGTTAACTTTCGAACCCAGCCTATAAACGGATTCCCCGTAAGAACTTTGGGAGTCAGAGCAAACTCGACGGTTAGACCTATAAATTGGTAACCCTGCCTCACGAATAAAACCTGTCTTAAACTGGTAACTCTATTAACTTCCCGAGGCACCCTCTACATTGACTAATTGTGTTAAGTAGTTTTCTTCCATATACTCCAATACCCTCTGCCCCTCCCCGTCCGCATTTAACATGTCATAGTTAATATTTCTACAATTTAAATCCCCAATTAATAAAGTGCATTTATAAAAAATGTTATTTCCAATAATGTTATATAATTCCGTGTCAATCTCAATCATTTGTGGTGAGGGTTTATACACTACAAACAGTGGCGTATTTAAGGGGCGGGGCATTGGGCTATGCCCTCTCCCCCTCCCCCTAAGGGAATGGAAACCAACCCCTTACAAAATTAGCACAGGAGCCCATGGTGAAAAAAAACTGGTCTAAAACAAACCAATATACATCATTTCCTCTGATTTACCATCAAAATTCAATAGTAAATATGTTTAATATTCAATTACTTTCATATTTCAGACAAAAATATGCACAGTCATTAAAAAATGTGACATTTTTTCCAGGCATTTTTTCTGATCGGGCGGAAACGCCTCGCAGGGCGCAGCCATCTGGTGACGTTTTCTATCCCAGAATTTATGAACGTAAGTTGTCTGTTCATGTTGACACGTGAAGAAACGCAAATTTTGGACGATTACCAACCGCCTGAGAAGAAATTCGACCTGAAAAAAAACTTTTTATCGCTGAAAATTTCTCCTCAAACTTGGGTGAGTAAGATTTTGACATATATCTAACTAACATTAAGCGGCCAATATATTTTTTTCTAAAACACGATGGCATGGGTTGTCTAGTGCAGAAAACGGTTCCTTTTTATTCGTACTTGTATCTTTGCCCCCATCTGTAAGCACATTCAAGCCATTTTCGATTTTCTGTGAGTTATCATCAAGGCTATCGCTGTCTCCATGGTAAACAAATATGGCGTCGTGTCTGGGAATTTAGAATCATTTATCTCTTTGACTTTAAATCATTTAGGAACAATTTTCTGACCTGAAAAATTATAAAATTTGGTGGTTGAAATGAATAGTATCTATTTATTTCAACCACCAAATTTTGTAATTCAATGCCTATTTAGAATAGACATTGGGTTGATAAGTTTAGGCAGGGTGTATGGACTTGCTGCTGACAAACTGTTGGTTATGAGGGTATAGAGTTTGCTGTCACTGAATCAACATTCAATAATGGTTGGTAGATAGTAAGAAATCAGAAAATCAATTAAGACCCACAAGGAACAATAAGATTAAAAAAATGCATAAAATCTATAAAAGCTAATTTGGCATGCATGTTCTACTGTTGATTTCAAATTCAGCTTGCGTATGTATTGGTCATGTCTGAAATTAAGCCCTTTCAAATGATATATGACTCAATGTGTTCCAATGATGTTGAGATTTTCAATTCCGCTAACATTGATCTGACTGAAAAGTATCACGAGACCACTCACATTTAATGCCAGATACCTCAGCAACGACTTTGTGTTTTCTCAAAATTCTTTTGTTTTAAACTCGGTATTGTAATCCCTTTGAAATGATATATGACTCAATGTGTTCCAATGATGTTGAAACTTTGATGAACATTGCAACTATAAAGGACCATGGAAAAAAGTCGTGTTGAAGAAGGCATACACTGAGCATTTCTCCATCAAAGCAGCAGCAAAATATTCCGACCTACAAATTTTGAAACAGTTTTTGCTCATACGAAAGCCAAAAATTCTTTGACAATTTGCCTATCATTGGTAGAGATGACGATAATAATGATGCTGGAAATGCTTTAAAGTTAGACATAACCCATTTTTTGACGTTTTTTGCAAATTTTGTCAGTTTTCTGTTTGGGTCAACAAATATATCGTTAATTATTCATCTTCAATATCCCTAAATAATTTTCACGTTTATTACCTCAAAATGCACAAAAAATACTTTTAATTAACAGCTGTCAACTACTCTCTTCTTAGCTAATTAGCCGGCAATATTTGGCAGATTTGGTATCAAAATGATCAGTGTTGAATCAGCTTTAACGATATTCTGAAAGGTCAATTTCATGAAATAACACTCAATTTCATGGAATAACACCACTTGATTGGTTGAAATATCGCCCCAATTTTGAATTCGAGCTCTCTGAGCTCTCCTGATTTAGGGCTATTGGTAGAAAATAGAAATGCAAAGTCCAGAAAAAGGGTTATGTCTAACCTTAAGGGACTAAATACCGAGTCTACTTTTGTAGTCGTTTTCTTTTATTTCTAACTTACATGAGAGTCCAACATATGGACCCTGATTACTGCATTGTGTGTATATATCCATATGTATAATCTGTATTTTTATTTATTTTCTTTTGCAGTTTTACGGCTTAAATAACATGATTCTGTCTGAATTTAGTGGAACTGATGAGCCCGTACAACTCTCCCTTTCAAGCTGGTCACAGCTCTTTTTTCCTAATATTCTACAGTCATCGCTTGTTTTTGATTTATCTTATTTTTTTATTTTCTTTCATTTCAGGTCAGATCCAAGAAGTCGATATGAAGAGAAGTATCGTCGATTACTTCACGCGCCGTGAGCTTGCAACTGCATTTAAACGAAAGGCTTCCCCTGAGTCACCTCCGGAACCTCTAGACGTTCAACTGCAAGCCTAGACACAGGAATCATCTTCCTCTTCACCGACGCTAACACCGTTCACGTCTGCGTTACCTAATGGCAACTCCAGTAAAGATGATATAGGAGTTACCAACTGGTTGGAGCTCACTGCTGCAAAGAAACTGCGCGTACTCATCACACCTTGGGCTGCTCCATTGAATTTTCAGTGGCCTTACAGTGAGCATCAAGATGGAGGCAGAACCAGACGTAAATATCTCGGACCAGAACATCTAATCGGGCAGTATAGCGTCTTCATCCATTCTATGTCGAAACGTGGACTAATCTGTCACCCTTGCAGGTTTTTCGCTTCTGAAGCAATCCAAGGAAACCAATTGAATCGCCTGGTCAGAACGCCCCTAGAGAAATTCGCTAACCTAACCGGAAAAGATGGCTATTTGTCAGCGCATCTACTGACCAAATTCCATGAAGATAGAGTCGCTCGCGCAGAAGCGTTCAAAATAACAATGAAGACTGGAGACATATAGCTGCAGCTGAACACCGCAGAGGCCAAGCAGCGTGACAAAAACCGAGCTGCTCTGCAGCGAATACTCTTTTCTATAGAGTTTCTGGGTAGATTAGGTCTACCACTTCGGGTCATCACGATTCCGGAACCCTGTTGCTCCCTCCCGCAGGAACCGGCGCCGATATATATTACGGACAAAGCAATCTGAGAGCGACTCTACAGCTGATGGCGGTTTCCAAAGATAAAGTGTTACGGGAACATTTAACGACCACGAGTAGGAATACCACATACATTTTCCCCCAAACCCATAGTGAACTGATGTCAGCCATTGAAACAGTGATTCAAAAATCAATCATTAAAGAAACAAAAGAAGCCAGATTCTTCTCTCTTCTGGCAGCTGAAACCACAGATGTCCCGAGAAAGGAACGGTTAACAGTATGTTGACGGTACCTCAGAGGCGGCCAAATATGTGAGTGGTTTATCGGTTTTGATGAGATCCCTGATCTGACTGATGCATGGTTGGCTAAACAACTGCTACAGATTCTGAAAGATTCTGGAGTTGACGTTAGAAATATGGTTGGACAGGGTTACGACGGAGCCGCGGCTATGTCGGGGAGCAAAAGTGGTGTGCAAAAGCACGTGCGTGAAGAATGCCCCTCAGCTAGCTACACGCATTGTGTGTCCCATTCGCTCAACCTATGTTTGCTGAAGGCGGCGAGTTACCAGATTTTAGAAAGGCAGTGACGTTGATGCACGAGATTGCGCTTTTTTTTCTGTGGCTCAAATAAAAGATTGCTCAATCTTGAAGAAACTATCAAGAAAGAGTGTAATGAAGCCGCCCATTCGCGTCTAAAACTCCACTGCACCACTAGATGGGTGAAGCGCCAGGAAGCAGTTCGCATATTCAAAGAACTACTACTCGCCATTAAAGTGTCGCTACACAAAGTTAGCCTATGACCACGCGCAAATTGCGCCGGTAAGGCGCTACTATTCTCTTCCGCCATATACAATGGTGGATTTTTGGTTGCCCTAGAGGTACTTGTATCGGTTCTGGAGATCACCAAGCCACTTTCCGTTAAGCCTCAGGCCGAAGTCCAGGACATCCATAACGCGGTGGACAGTGTCCAGGAGTGTGACAAGGTCCTGAGACAAATGCGATTAGACAAACAAGTCTTCAGGGACATTTTCATCCGCGCTCAAGAATTGTTTGGTGAAGAAATCCGCATGCCAAAAACGACTGACAGGCAGACGCAGAGGTCCAATCATCCGGCTGAGACACCAGAAGTTAACTACAGACGTTCTATTTTCCTCCCGTACATCGAAGTCTGTATAAGCCAACTAGATAAGCGATTTAAATCGCACAGTGCGAAAGCATATGTGCTCAGTATGCTACTACCGGCATGTTGTCAGGATTCCGACGATTCTAGTGCCCTCATGGGAGCCGCCCAGTTGTACCACCAATTCCTTCGAGGACAACCAGAGTGGCTGAACGCCGAATTACTGCGCTGGAAGACGTACTGGGCGTGACAGGCGACCACGACATGTACACCACCAAAAAGAGTCATAGATGCGTTGAAGGTTACGGCAACTCTCGGTACTTATTCCATGATAGAAACCCTTTTGCGAATTTTCGCAAACTTGCCGGTGACCACTGCGACAGGTGAGCACTCATTTAGTGCTCTGAAATTGATAAAATCATACTTACGGTTCACTATGCATGAAGAGCGACTGAATGGCCTAGTCCATCTGTACATCAACAAGGACATTCCACTAGTTCATAATGACGTTATTGATGAATTCAGCCCAACCAACTATCGACTGGTTTTCAAGTGATACAATACAAGTGTGAAAAAACACCGCTCACCCAGAGTGAAATTAAAAGGCCGCAAATAAACTGATCGTACATAAGATGTCATCAATTTTAGATATATTATATTTGATATGTATTTGGGTAACTAAAATGATACTAAAATCATTCCAACTCCAAAAGGCCTTGCATAAGCTTTGCTTCATGCCTTCTACCTTCAACAAGCATATTATGTTTAAATACACATTACTATTAAGTGATTTGTAGATGCAGTACCCGAATAGTGCTGCCCGATCTATCTCACTAGATTTTAATGGTTCGAAAGCATTTTTGCAATCTGTGCTTTGTTGTAGTTCATTAAAAAGCTTCGTTTGTTGATGAAATATTATATTTCATTTTATAGACTTACCTATATACGATGTTCTCAATTGTTAACGAATGTTCATATGGTTTTGTGCTTCTATGTATAGTATTTCCTGATTAAATTTAGCATTTTTCTGTGAAATTTCATTAAAAACTATTTCAGTATATGATTATAATTTGAAAATACCTTCGATCGCTTATTTGGTCATCTAGTTTTAAAAAATTTCCGAGGGGAGAACCCTCGCCTGTCCAATGGCTTGGCGAATATCCCCCCCTCCTTCTTCTACGCCACTGATTGAAAAAGAAACGAAATTCATGATTTGAGTGATTTAAATGTATGATGTCTCATTCTGTAGCCTAAAAAATAAGGATTGTCATTCTGATTTGTGAAAATCTTGCTTGAAAGTTTGTCAAATTTAAGATGGATGCTGGCTTCTTTTGATGGTAGGGATACGTTCTGAGATATGCCCAGATGCGAGAAAAACGATACCAAATTTCAAAGTTTTCCTGGGGAAGGCTCCCTCGGACTCTCCGATGCAGGCTCCGCGATTCACATGCGTCCCCCCCTTCCCTTCAACGGAATCCTAGCTACGCCACTGACTACAAAGATATTTATTGGAAAACCATTAAATTTTATTTCCGTGCATATTACCTCAACTTCTTTGGGAGAGTCAATTTTAATTTCGGTTAAACTTATATGATAGTTGGTGTACAGTAGTACTTTTCAACCCCGTTTATGCGTACGCTCTTTATTGATTAATTTATACTCTGGTCGTTGCAATTCGCCGATATAGTGGCTCTTAGATATTTCCGCCTATGATTCCATTATTGCTATAATATCGAAGCTGCGTAATTGCACTAAACATTTAAATTCGTCGAACTTAGTTTGAATACCACACCGCCGTTACAGTAGTAGGCATGTAAATTTGGGTTTCGAAAGATTACATTATTATTACGGCGTGGTGAGCCACTTTTCCCTATGTGCTCTTACTCTCCGATGCTGTTCTGTCTGGAAATTTACAAGAGAATTATTAATTAGCCTTCCCAGCTTTTCCACTCCCACCCCGTTTAGACTGAGCCCGTCTCTCCAGAATAGCTCCATTTGTTCCTCAAAAATCATGCCCCAAATCGATGAAAGACACTCTCTCCTCCTGGCAAAGAACTTTAAGAGAGTTCTTAATTTAGAATGCTCTTCCATAGAAAACATTCGCTGCACCTATTCTCGGAAGGATACCTGTAAACGCCACGTTCCTACTCATTTCTTTCAGCTTCCTCATCAGTTTGCGCTGCCTTACTAAAAGTTCCTCGGCCCTTATAGATAAAACATTATTGCTACCGATATGTATTATATAAGCTGTGTCTTCGCTTGTAAAATCTTCCATTGAATCGAAAAAATCCTCAACTCTTCCTCCAGGATAGCAGTACCTCCTCCGTTCGGTTGGTTTTCTGCCGCAGAATTCCTCATGTTTGCCCATAATAATAGAATCTCCTACAAGTCGAACTTCGGATTCATCGTCTTGCTCGGTACACAAAGCGGAAAATTCGTTAGTACGATTATCGGCAGTCTCTATATTACTACATATAATTAGTTACAACACTTCAGGAAACACAAGTCTCTTCCATTCGTTTTCACATTGTACTCCATCCACCGATGAAGGACTTTTAACTCAACTAAAGTCCACTCATTCACCTCCTCAAGCAGTCCTCGGAAAAGGGGATTCACAAGTTCACAACTTGGTATCACATCAGGTAAAACGTCTTCTTTCCATCTGCGTTTACATTCACTTCTTACACCGAAAAAGAATTTAGATTCACCGAGTTCACTCATTCACTTTACCAAACATCAAATTCCAATGACGGTATTTTATTAAATTGTTTATAAATCCAAATACGATGTTATTTGGCGTAAACATTCAGAAACAAACCGGAACCCCGAATCAGATTAGTAAGCAGAAAAGACCTATTTGTTCCTATCGAACAGCAAAACTCCATTTGTTCGGAACTGGTGACCCCGCTCCAATCGAAGTAAACATATTCTCTCACCACGACTACCGTCTCTCTCCACAAGTGGTTAGCCTGGAGTGACTGAAAAAAGAGGAAAATAAACATTATCTTCCGCAGCGATCTCAAACATCATCATTATCATACCGGAGTGACATCTCATCATTCATGGAGTGACTCGAGCACATCATTTTCGGCAGTGATCCTCGAATTCTTTAACGTTATTGCAAACATGGATCATGTAATCACGATATCCACGGAGCCCATCCAACGACTTAGTGATCGCTCAACATCCAAGTCGCGCCGATCTCCCACTCTCAATTGAATCACTCTTCTATAAGCAACACAGCATAAACAATTTTCAACTTACAGCCACAGGTATGGTCGTGAAACATCCTCTCAATCCGACATGCTAGATCGGTAAATTGTCTGCGCGCTTCAGAGGCAAAATATCACATGAATTTATAGGTTTTGTGGGTTATTGACCTATTAGTTGTTGGTTACCAGTTCACCGGGGGTTATTTACTTAGCTGTTAGTGGTCAGGAGACGAATGGCTAAGTGTTCACCAGTAGATATCGACTTGGTGGTTCTTTATCAAATATTAAAAAGGCCCAATGTTGCTTAACTTCGACGTAGCGTTATTGGGGTACTCGGTTACCGGGCACTCACCTTGGGCTGACTCTGCATACCTTATATCATTAATATTTTTTCCTCCAATTTTGATTACTTCCAATTCTTCTATGTCTTCAATACTATTTTGTCCGTACAATGAAAAGGAAATCAAGTAATTTACAACAGGTTAGATCAAGAGATAAAGAGAAAATGCAAATAAAGAAAGGAATAATGGATCCAGCAAATATGTGAAGAACTAGAACAAATGGAAAAAGTGAACACAAAGCAAATGTATGAGAGGGTGAGAGAGATATCTGGGAAGAGAAGAATGACAAGAAGTTCTACAGTCAAGGATAAAGACGGATATTTTCTGATGGAGTCTAAGGATGTACTTGCAAGATGGATGGAGTATATCAGTGAACTGTATGATGATGAAAGACGGCAGAAGCTAGAGTATGACGGGGAACTAGAAGGACCAGAGATACTGAGGAAAGAAATATTACATGCCATGAAGAGTATGAAGAGCAGATAAGCAACAGGGAGTGATGAAATAGCCTTAGAAATTATCAAAGCTGCAGTCAACATAGCAATAGATAAAACAACAGAATTGACAAATAGAATATACAATACTCTATACATACCTGAACGAATGCAAGAATCCATCTTCATAACCATAACCAAAAAGCCAGGAGCAACAGAATGTTCAAAGCACAAAATCATTAGCATAATGAGCCAACTATCAAATATAATTTTAAAAGTACTTTTAAATAGAAACAGAAACAAAATCAACGAACAATTACCAGATGAGCAGTGTGGGTTTACCCCCCTCTTGATATCTATCCAATCCTTATTTACTCCACCTATTTCTACGTTAGCTTTTTGATCCCAGTATTAATTTGTTATTATCCAGACCAATATTTTTCAGCATTTTTACCATTTCTGACTGTCTAACCCTGTCAAATACCTTTTCAAAGTCTTATAAACCTTTCTATCACTGTTATTATCATGAATATTACATTTGTAGCGCCCTTCCCTTTCCTAAACCCATACTGATCATCTGGTTTATTTCGTTGATTTTGTTTCTGTTTCTATTTAAAAGTACTTTTAAAATTATATTTGATAGTTGGCTCATTATGCTAATGATTTTGTGCTTTGAACATTCTGTTGCTCCTGGCTTTTTGGTTATGGTTATGAAGATGGATTCTTGCATTCGTTCAGGTATGTATAGAGTATTGTATATTCTATTTGTCAATTCTGTTGTTTTATCTATTGCTATGTTGACTGCAGCTTTGATAATTTCTAAGGCTATTTCATCACTCCCTGTTGCTTATCTGCTCTTCATACTCTTCATGGCATGTAATATTTCTTTCCTCAGTATCTCTGGTCCTTCTAGTTCCCCGTCATACTCTAGCTTCTGCCGTCTTTCATCATCATACAGTTCACTGATATACTCCATCCATCTTGCAAGTACATCCTTAGACTCCATTAGAAAATATCCGTCTTTATCCTTGACTGTAGAACTTCTTGTCATTCTTCTCTTCCCAGATATCTCTCTCACCCTCTCATACATTTGCTTTGTGTTCACTTTTTCCATTTGTTCTAGTTCTTCACATATTTGCTGGATCCATTATTCCTTTCTTTATTTGCATTTTCTCTTTATCTCTTGATCTAACCTGTTGTAAATTACTTGATTTCCTTTTTATTTTTCTCATTTCATCCATTAACATTAAACTTTCTTCAGTCATCCACTTTTGTCTCCCTTTTCTCTGTACATTTGGGCAAATTTATTTTGCATTCTCAACCAGTGCATCTTGTATACTTTTCCATTCCTTTATCTATCACATTTTCCACATCTTCATTTGATTGTTCTTCCGCGTATAGTGTTTGAAATCTATTCTGTACATGCACCGCATATCTTTCTTTTATGTCACTGTTATGTAACGTTTGTAGATCTTTCTTAGATTGAGTTCTTTTCTTCTTTACACTTTTTAATCTTATCTTAAGTTCTGCCATCACTGGGATATGATCGCACCCTAGACCACCATCAGCACCAGGATATATTTTACATTTTATTATTACGTTTGTGAAGCGTTTTTTAACAGTTACATAGTCTATTCGATTTTTAATTCCCCGCCCCCCCGGAGTTTCTATGTCCATAATCTTGGAGGATGTTGTTGAAAGAATGAATTTGCAATTATCTGTTTTTCTGCACTACATCACTCATTTTATTTGTCCCCTCTTTCATTTCTGTTTCCAAGACCTAAATTTCGATCATGTAAGTCATTTTTGTGTCTACTCACTCATCTACTTAAGTCCTCACCTTAATAGACGCACATTTCCTGATCACACACATTCACTCATCAGGCAACCAGATAATTCGTTTCCTGTATTTTCGTCCATTTTTTTAACAAGCGCATTTTAGTTCACCTCATTCAATTTTTTTCAAATTCGTTGTCTACGCGTGCGCACTCTCTCATTGTATCATTATAAGAGAAAATGCGCCCTCAACCAATTAATCTCTTTGTTTTTCAACATTCACACTGAATTGCTTCAGATGCATTCAGGTGAACTACAGTTAAATAAAAATGACCCTTTAACTACCGTGTTATACTGATTTTTTTTTTTCTTAAAGTTCAAAATGTATTGTAAAGATTTTCAAAATGTATCGAAAATATTTTGAAATGTATCGTAATTTTTTTTTTTTTTAAATGTAGCATTTATCGATTTTAATTTCATGGGATTGAGAATTTCTTGAGTTACAATCATGTAAATACGTGCTTGAATTTAAAGTTTCGCGATATATTATTAATTTCTGCATACAATCTTTATTATCGCGCACTCTATAGAAATAAAGAGCAAATACAAGCTCTGCGGGTGGTAAACGACCCGCAGAAATTATATATAGCTTTCGCCATATTTAATTTCAGCCTTCCAAAGCCCTGTTGAAGACAAAGAAAGATGCAAAAACACTGAATTGCAGACCATATAACAATATCGTACAACAGAAAGAGAAATTTGATGCTAATGGTCAATGGCACAACAAAGAGGAGTGTTTTAAAGGTAAGAGAGGGGGACATTGGAAGAATACAAGGATCAAAGAGAGCAAAGGACGGCACACTGAAGTCAATCCATACTAAGAAGAGAGAGAGAGTTACATAGAGTTACATAGATACACAGATCACACGGGCCTTACGGCCCAGACTAAGGTGATCTGGCCTTAAATCTACTGCCACTTACACATAGAATAGTAGAAGTAAAGGATAGAAAAGTTTTAGGCTCTCCCCACCCTCCACTCCCTCCGGCAAAAGCCGTATATGAAATAATTTTGGAAAAGTACCTTGCAGGTGTAAGAAGACAGTACCTGAAGGAAATTTGCATTGAATAGTAATTAAATGAAATGAATGTGAAAACCACTTACATACACCTGAAAGAGTCATAGTTTTGTAATATTATTTTATTTTGTAGCTTATGCTAAACAATTCCAATATTTGTTAAGTGTTTGTCTAATCTTATTTTAAATGAATCTATAGTGCTGCTGTCCACTACCTCGTTTAGCAAATTATTCCAATCATTAATAATCGAGTAAGTGAAGAAGTTCTTTATTACATCCATAGTGGCTCTTTTACCCTGAAGTTTTGAATCATGTCCACGGGTGGGACACTGCCCTGTCAGTGTGAACAAGTTATTGGCATTAATGTTGTTAAATCCTTTAAGTATTTTGAAGCACTGTATAAGCTGCCCCCTTAGTCTTCGTTTTCTGACGGAAAATAGATTGAGTTTTTTTAGCCTCTCGTGGTAAGGTTTGTTACGTACTGACGGGATAAGTTTTGTCGCTCTGTGTTGTACAGCTTCTAATTTATCTATGTCTTTTATTAAGTAAGGGGCCCAGAACTGTACAGCGTATTCGAGATGGGGCCTGACAATACTTTTATATAGTGGCATAATTATCTCCTCGCTTTTATAAGTAAAGTTTCTTTTTATAAATCCTAGTGCTGTGTTAGCTTTGTTTGCAGCAGCTGCGCATTGGTTTGATGTTTTTAAGTTTTCTGTAATAATTACTCCTAAATCTTTAACCTGCGGGGTTGTGTTTATTAAGCCGCCTTGCATTGTATAGGTGTATTTTTTGTTTTTTGTTTCGCACTGAAGGATTTGGCATTTGTCGATATTAAATGGCATTTGCCATTTCTCAGACCATTCGGTAATTTTATTTATATCAGCTTGCAGGCTAGCCCTGTCCTCTTCGCATAATACTGAGTTACCTATTTTCGTGTCATCTGCAAATTTAGATATGATATTATTTATTCCAACGTCTATGTCATTGATGTATATAGTAAATAAAATAGGCCCCATGACTGATCCCTGGGGAACACCGCTGGTAACAGATACCCAGTCCGATTCCACGCCATTTATTATCACTCTCTGCTTCCTGTTTTTTAACCAGCTACTAATCCATCCGTATATATTACCGTTAATTCCTAGTGTACGCACTTTGTTCATGAGTTTCTGATGGGGAATTTTGTCAAATGCCTTTTTGAAATCTAGGTAAATTATATCTAATGATTTAGTATCGTTATATAGGTTGAAAAGGTTATGGTAAAAGTCAATTAGGTTTGTTAAGCACGATCTCTTAGACCTAAAACCATGCTGGCCTTCACGTATAAGGTTATTGTTTTCGAGAGAGAGAGAGAGAGAGAGCTACAATGAGCTACAAGGAAAATAAGTACCCTAGAAGACCTTACGGTCCATTCAATGAGGGTAACTTTGGACTAGCTGTCGAGCGGGCACATCCCCGCTCAATTGCCTTACGTACGTCCTCCCTAAACGGCCACTTTTCAAGACTTTGTCTAGTCTTGACTTGAACTGGTTAACAGAATTGCTGTTGACAAACTCCACCCGAAGTGCATTCCAGCTACCGCATATACTGTACGTGAAAAATTTCCCACACAGATCGCGGTTGTAACGATTTAGCTCAAGTTTAAAGCCGTGATTTCATGTTCTGCTCATATTAGGGCTGAAAATATCCCTGTAGTCAACATTGTCGAACCCTAGAAGTATTTTGAAAACCTCGATGAGCTGACCACGCAGTCTACAAGTTTCCAACGAGAACAGATCTAATTCCCTTAATATATCTTCATAACTTTTATGTCTGATAGAGGGAATCAGTTTGGTTGCCCTGGCTTGCACGCGTTCCAATCTTGCGATGTCCTTTCGAAATGAAGGACTCGAAAATTGTACGGCATACTCTAAGTGCGGTCAGACAAGTAAATTGTACAGACAGAGTACTATTTTCTTATTTCGATATCCAAACTGTCGCTTTATGTAGCCTAGCATCCTTTGGGCTTTTTTCTCCGCCTCAATGCACTGTTTCGAGAACTTGAGATCACTAGTTATAGTTACACCCAAGTCCTTCTCAATGTCGGTGGATTCAAGAGCAGTGCCCTTAAGGATATAATGAGATTGGGGGTTTCGGTGGCCGATATGCATCACTTTGCATTTGTTTACGTTAAAAAGCATTTGCCACGTGTCCGACCACTTCCCAATCTTTCGAAGATCTTCCTGCAGCCGGGCAGTATTTCCTTACTTTGCAACGTTCATACCAAGTTTGGTATCGTCGGCTAATTTGTAAATCTTCGCAACTACGTCAACATCCATATCATTAACATAGTTAATGAACAGTAGTGGTCCCAGGACAGAACCTAGAGGAACACGGCTAGTCACGGGCGCTCACTTAGAAGCTTATCAATTCAACACTACCCGTTGCCGTCTGCCTCTTAGCCAGTTCTTTATCCAACCTGCTACATTTCCGTCTATGCCCAACGCACGCACTTTACGGAGAAGGCGGCGGTGTGGTACCTTATCAAAGGCTTTTTGAAAGTCTAGGTAGACAACATCCACCGCTTTATCCCAACCATGCTCACTAAAAACGAAGTGGAAGAATTCTACAAGGTTCGTTAGGAATGACCGGTGCCTTGGGAAGCCGTGCTGGGAACTCTTCAATAGCAGGTTTGACTCCAAATATGACCTTATATTTTCCACCATGATGCTTTCCATGAGTTTACAAATTATCAAGGCATTGGTCTCTTTTCTTGAAGATCGGAGTCACCTCCGACTCACACCAGTCTCCAGGAATGTGTCCATTCCAGATCGAGTCTTGAAGATTGTGGTCAGATGTGGTGCTACCTCATCCCGCACTTCCTTCAACACTTTAGGGAGAAACCCTTCCGGACCAGGGGACTTATTGGTCTTTTAGTCGGAGATTTTTTCTTCTACTTCGGCTAGGGCGAAGTCCATTTCCTCCAGCTTCTCACCCACGTTCTTCAGTGAACACTGAAGAGAAATAGTCGTTTACGAGGTTTGCATTTTCTGCATCTGAGTGCTTTAATGCACCCTCCTCATTAACCAAAGGGCCAATCGTGCGGCGGATTGGTTTACGGCTGTTTACATAACCGAAAAACTCCTTGGGATTCTGTTTACACAGTCTCGCCACTCGGAGCTCCTCGGCACATTTCGCCGCCCTTATGGTGGACTTCACTTTCCTTACTAGCCAACGGTACTGGTCAAAGTCACCAGGAATCTTTGACTGGCGGTACATAGATCTCTTCTCTCTCAGTAGTTGACCAATTTCTCGATTGAACTACCTTGGTTGAACGGAAGACCGACGTAAGCTTTTCATAGGGATAAATTGTGATTGAAGACTCATGAACTTACTTTTGAAACTGTTCCACAAGTCTTCAATATTATCGCACCCTTCCCATCTCAAATCAGCCAGTCCTGCACGGAGACCTACGAAATCTGCCCTTCTCAAATCAAGTTGCCTCGATTCTCGCGTCGCGGACTGTACCTTGGGGACTTTAACTACAAATCTAATTTGTCATTGGTCACTACCACCGATCTATTCGCCTACAGAGAGCTCTTCAACGATGTCTCTCTCTGATGTGAAAACAAAGAGAGAGAGAGAGAGAGAGAGAGAGAGAGAAAGAGAGAAAGAAAGAAAGAAAGAAAGAGAGAGTCACAAGGAGTCACAAGGAAAAGTACTACCTCAAAGGACATTGCTGGCCATACCCTGGAGGTACTAGTTTGGGAAGACCCTAAACCCACATTTGCAGGCGAGAAAGCGGAAACGATACCTGAATGTGCTGTGAAAAAGAACACGATCAGGAAATTTTTAGAGAAAAGTTGAAACCTATCTACTTGCTTCTAATCGATAATCTATACCAAAATGGTATCATCTAGGTCAAGGTGTGGATTATCTCGTCAAGTCGAGATTTGAACTGTTCGACTGACAAACTGTTCACCACTTCTGGTGGTAGACGGTTCCACGTTCCGCAGATTTTGTACGAGAAGAAGTTGTCGCAAATGCTAGTATGGAATTTCGATAATTCCAGTTTGTAACCGTGTTTTCGTGTAGCATTTCCGTTCAACGTGAACAGCCTCCTGTGATCTACGTTTTCAACTCATCGTATTATCTCAAAAGTTTCAATCAACTGGCCTCTTAACCGGCTCGTCTCCAAGGAGAACATCCCCAGTACTCGTATCCTATACTGATAACTTTTACATACATTGACCCCGTCCTCCACGTATAGGTCATCTCGACCAAAGAACTGGTCGCCTGGGTCTACAAACTTAATTCCTGTCAAGGCACCGAGGTGACCTAGAGGTTCGTTAATACCAAGAAGTTTGCTATATGCGGGCGATGTATCAAACTTCCTGGGTAGCATCCTCACGAGTATGGTCTTGCTTGTCTTTGAGAGAAGAGAGAGAGAAAGAGAGAGAGAAAGGGAGAGACACACGCACACATACACACACCACACCTGTCACCGCATATGCTACGGCCTGCTGCTAAATTTTACGAGTTAATTGGACAGGATGTCTGGAGGTAACGGCGTTAACATGATGTGTTGAAGTCTGTGGCTTTGTCGAATCCATCGTGGTGTCTTGATCCAAATTGTTCAATACGGAGGATCACCAATATACTTCAATTATTTCTTCCAGGTTAGTTTCATTAAGAAAGGCTGGGAAGAAGCTTCTAGGATCCTTTTAATATTCTTCCCAGTTCGTTCTATTGTACGTCTCTCTTTTCGGCAGGGGTACCTGTAGGAACAGATAGTCCTAATTGCGAACAAAACTTCTTATTTTTTTGTACAGTCCTTTTTGTGTGCCTTATAGATGAATTGATCAAATAGTTTATATTTTAAGCATAGAGTCCTACTCCATTATGTATATGTAACTAAGATTTCCAGCGTAATTTTGTTTTAATACTTATTTCCTTTAACATGCTCCAAATCTAAAATCACAAGCTTTCCCAAGTATATGTATTATTTTACCTGTTCTTAGCCTTGATGGTCAATTCTTTATCATCGTCCTAAACTACACCCACACAACGTTGCGTTTGCGCTCATCAAAACCACGAAAAGCTTTGTGTGGGCGGCTTCTCAGGTCAGCTCCCCTCTCCCTCTTATCCGTATTTAGTAGCCTTTAATGACACAGGCTGGAACACCATATGGGTTGTCTTCAATCCCCAATATAGGTCATAGTTGTCTGCGTCTAGACTGCAAAATGAGTAGACAGCCAGGAAAATAACGAAAGAGGGGCTTGTATGGAAAGGGCAAACGAAAAAGGTAAAGGGAAGGTTAGATGACTCGAAGAAATAAAACTCCGGTTGTGTCCATATAGACGAATGAGTAAAATGTCATCTTATGAGAATGCCAGTTCTTGTTGCATATATGGAGTGTTGCAAGAGTCAGTGAGTATAATTGCTGCATGTTGCAATCATTGATGATCCTCAGGAAAGAGCTCCGCTGTGAGAGTCTCTGATTGTAAGGGATTTGTTAACTCCAATCAATGACACGGAATCGATCAAGACATGGAAGTCGGTGAATTCTAAGTGGTGGTGAAAATGTTTAATTGCAAGAGCTATATAGCTTAGTTCCATACTAAGAATGTTGAATATTTTAATTAAGACATGTAAATGCTTTACTAAAGTATGCTAGTGTTTCCAATTAATTTCCAGAAAGTTGCTGTATAACCGGTCACATGTCTAAATCGGACTCATCAATGATGAAAAGAAATGAGTAGTCTCATTTTGGGTGAAGGAGGAGTGCTGATTTGACTGTTGCATATTTTATATCATTTAATTCGGATTCGGTCTGTTCAGCCAATTATAAGGTTGAATAGGGACGGCGCTTATTCGAGTTTTTCGCCAACCTTGTAATGGCGGCATGTTTTGTGAATCTTTTAGCGAAATTGACTATGTCAAGAAACCTCTGTAACAATTATACAGTAGTGTAGTAGGCTTAGAATAATTCCTAGTGGCAGTTTTCTTATCCTCTTCTAGGGATAAGCTTTGGGAGCAAAATTTATAGCCTCAGAAGTTAAGCAAATCTACCGAAAAAAATGCACTTGGAAATGTTGATTTGCAAATAGAGCGATTTTAACCTTACCAAGACCTGCTCCAAATGTTTCTGCTGTTGAGTATCGTTTTCGCTTGCAATGAAAAATTATCAACATAGGCGAAAATGAAGCTTAGATCACACAAAATATGATTAATAAAACACTAAAAAGTTTGGAAGGAATTGCGTATACCTTGAGGACGATCCGCCACTCGAAACCCACCAGGGGCGTTATAATCCCCCATTTCTCGGTTAAGAATAGATTTAATGTAACCTGTAAAATGGATCTTTACAATGAGGCACTCAAGTTAGTCTAATGAATCAAGGGGTATTTATCAAGGAGATGGATCAGACTTGCGTAAGGGATTAAGTATGCTCTTATTTACTTAGCTCTGGATACAGAGCAACATCAACTACTCAAGACACTGATGGAGCTCACGCGGAAGATAAACGGGACAATATGTGGCTCTCTCTATTGGCAACCCAAGAGACCATGATGTGGACCGGGAACTTGGTTTTCATGACTATTTGTACATATTTGGGGAGCAAAAAAAGACAACGGTTGTTTTGAGAGTTCACCACCTGGTCCTTGCATAAAATTATCTCATCTGAGAAGAACCAAAGCATGTGGGCTTGAAGGTATGCTTCAGTTTGTTAACAAGATTCGCAGGACGTTCATTCCGCTTGTTCTTCATCTTCTGCGATAGAAACTGTCCTTTTCTCATCTTATAGGAATAGTAGCAGATGTTTTCAGGCACTAACTGCCTGATGAGAGAGTTTGACACTCACATTTCCTGGCTATTGATCTCATGAACTTGGGATCGTTGTCAATGATGGCCTGGATTTCTGCGACTAACTCGGAGGTTCTTTTCGTATCAGAGATATTCGCATTGTAGCTCCCGGGATGAATATCAAACAACATAGCTTGCCTTTTCCAAATTTTGGGGAGGATTGAATTCAGCCATTGTAGTGCTGCCTTCACAGAGGATTCATAACTGAGTCTACTATGATATGAAGGAGAAAGAACCCTCAGCCCTCCACTGTTCTTTTGTCTGTAATCACTCTGATATGGCACACCTTGAATTTTCGACTTGATACGAAGGTATTAATGCAAAGTCAATCACTCAACGTAATTTATTTTTAGTTGAATTTTAATAGCAAATATAAAAAGAGCTGAGTACTGTTATTCGCCTAGGAGCGACGGATTGAAAGAAGTATGAGAAAGCTCAATTAGATCAGAGCCTGTTCTTGTCTAGCAAGATAGACTTAGAGTGAAGAGTGTAACACTACTCTCCTACTTAACTAACTGATCACGTAACTCTTCAGATGATGTTGATAATGAATAATGATTTTAGTGGAACAGAGTATAAATAGGTCCAATTGGTGGATGGAGTTTATACTAAAATTTCAAAGCTCTAATGAATAGCATGGTCACATCTCACGGGATTAATTCATAGATCTTTAATAGATTGTGGAGTTTTAAATGAAGAAAGTGGGAAATGTACGGAGTAGCCACAATCTGAACGCTACACTTTAATCAAGAGCCATATTTACTCTAAGCTCTGTAATGCAAACAGTAAACAGAAGACTACTCGCGCTTTGCCGCTCGGCTTTGCGCGAATTGAGCAAAGTGCATTTTAGAGGCCTCACAATATGATAAGTGAATCCCCTTCCCTCTACCTATGGGGATTTTGAAATTCAGCATGATTTTGATGACAAGGAGATGAAAGATGAAAAATGTGTATCTTTCCGAAGGCGGAAGGCAAACTAATTTATATGTGAGCATACTGCTAATACATATTCACCACTTATGCTGGGGTCACGCAATCACGATTATGAGCGCGATTGCTTATGCACGAACGTTTATTGGTAGTTGCCAACCGAATACGTCAATCGTAAGTGCATGGTGCGTAAATCAAAATGAAAATTGTGTAACGTCGGTAGGGTTGGTATGTCGGTCATAGGGAGCCACTCGGTGCAGGCCGTGCCGCTGCCAGCCACGAATATTTTGAACTGCACAAAGCAGTCAGCCCGCGCGGCCCCAACTGTCATCTGTCGCAAGAAACTTTGGACGATCGGGGCTGTGTTTACGGCCGTCGGTGCTCAGTCGTAATTATCTACGACAGTCGTTATGGTAAGCCCGACTGGCGCAGGCAGACCCGTCAATCGCCAATTTTTACGACTGACGGCCGGAATCTGGCAACCGTGCCGTACTGCTTTGTGGCGGTAACGTCGGAGGCGGGGGGTATTTAATAACCAGCGGGTGGCTATTCCCTCTGTGCCCCCCTGAAAATGCTCTAGGTGTGGAACACTTGGAAGAGGTTGGCGAGAATGCCAAAGGCGTTCTACACCGTCTGGTGGCCCCGACACAAGTCTGTAGTTGTATATGCGTTCTGGTCTGGTGAGGTCGCATAGGGGGTAGGGTTTCATCAAGTAGGTGGGCAGAGGGAACGCATCATCCTGACCAGGAAATATCCGCAGGTGGTATATTTGGATCATTAGACAACACCTTAGAGGATGGTAGATGGGCGTCCTGTTTGTGGAGTAATTTCCCAAGACGGGTCTGTGCAAACACACCACCATCTGACTCTGACCCAATGGCACCCACGTCGACGTAGAGGAACTTGTAGTTGAGTCAACAATGGCCAGCAGGACAATGGAGAAGTATTTCTTATAGTTTTAGGGAGGGATTGAGGAGCCTAATGTGTTTCCCGTCAATGGCTTCTACACAATGTGTAAGGTTCCATCATTCCTCGAAGCCAAGGGCAACCTGTTTCCACTCATTAGGGGATTGTGGCGTTATGAGTTCTTCGTCTCCGTAGACAGCAATAATGGCTTAGTAGGTACTGGTATAATGTGGCTGATGCTGTTGTGGTCAACTCGAAAGGAGTATTGCAAGCTTTTATATGAAGCACCCGTAGCGAGGAAGTGTAGGGTGATGGCAACAAGCAGGCCAGTAGGAATGTGTTTGCGCCAGAACGCATGTTTCTTCTGAATGAGGGTGTGATACGTTCTACTATCTTATCAAACAGTTGGCGTTCTATTCTCGTGAAGTTCTTGTAAATTTCTGGACATTCTCGGGAAAACTCTTGCATTAGGTTGTGGTAATGGCCATATTCCATTCATCGTTGCAGATAGGGCCACACCTGAAATGATCTCGGCTTTCTCGTCTGTTTATGTTGTTCCTCTTATTCGATCAGGGCCTTGGCTATTGCCATTCGTTCAATGGCGTCCACGTAGTCAATGATGGCTTGCATTAGCTTCCTGTTACGCACGTTTCGAGGTGTTATTAGAGACATAATCATGTCAAAGTCCTCTATGGTGAATGGCGAGGGGATGTTGCTGCTGCTGAAGGGAAGCCGGGAATGCAATGATGTGTGGGGGTTCCTGCCCTTTTTGTAGGTGCCCACTTTACCCCACGACCTACGGGATCTTACAAAAACTATTCCCCGACATGCGGAGTGGAGAAAAGACTGCCCGGAAACGGTCGTATTACGTCCTACGATGTGCGGGGCCAGCTACGCACGTTTGGGGCGTGGCCTGTGAACCCGACAATCCGGGTGGCAATCGGGACCTGGTTACGCAAGTCAAAAATGCCTGCGCATTGCAATGCGACTATGATTCGACAACCGTACGAAGTCGGCGCAAGGTATGCGACTGTTGGGACTAACATACCCTACACTCACGCCTGAACCAAAAAAAATCAGAAATTTCGACGTGCAGGAGCTGTCGGGGGACAAAATCGTGATTGTGTGACCTCAACATTAGAGAGTCTGTGGATCCTAGCTGATCACTGTTTGCTGAAAAATATTGTTTAACTTTTCAAATCTAAATTTTGTTCCATCCAACGGTGCGCGTATGAAGTGGACTCCCCTATTTTTCTATAAAGTGTGACGTTATGGTTTCTAAAACTCGTCCTTAGACGAGGAAAGATTAGGGTGGGGAGTTCTCCCATTCCCTGTAAAGGAGAGATGAGAGAAATGGAGTTCCGCTGGAATTGGTCTCTTACCACTTTCCGCTCTGGTGAACACTTTTAGGGAATTAAATTAGTCGTCTTTGTCTATAGTGAAAGTGGGAAATGTTTCCTTGTTTGAATGGTCGTACCGTGTGGGTGGAACTTTATGAGACGTCATAAATTATTAAATACCTACCTTTTTTGTCAGGGCTACCGTAAGTATCTGCTCCCTGGTCCGTCGCATTACAAAGAACATTATTTATTTAACACGAGGGGGAAGGGGCGGTGGAATCTCGTAACAGGGGTATTATCTTGTGAGATAGTGTACGCGCGATAAAAAAAGAGTCGCTTTAGCCAGGTGCGGATCTAAAGGAGAGCTAGGGGTCTGAAGCCCCAACCAAATTTTAGACCAGTTTTCCTTTTTAAGCCATGTTTGGATTCTGCTAGTCAGAAAAAGTTATGTAATAATTGTCGTAGTACACCACTCTATACCATAGACTACTCCTATATTATGTGTGTGTATGTGTGTGTGTGTATGTGTGTAAGTGGGGTGACTTAATCAACTACTGCAACGCGAACCGTTGAAGGACTGTTCGCAGGGATTAGCGACCGACTAGGAGGTCAAACTTGAGGCGTTGGGTTTCAAATCCTTAATAATCAGACACAGTGCATAAATGGTTGGCGAGATTTACTTGAATAGGCCCAGAGTATCGTTCAAGGTTAATTAAAAATGAAACAACAAAAATATAATTTTATTTACAAAGATCAAAATAAGAGTAATAATAGGCAAAAGGGAATTATTTAAATTAAAATAGTCTCCTGATAATGATTATGAGGAGGGATTCTCAAATAAAATTAATTGATTAATGTTACTAGGCTCAAATCAAAAAGGGGGAACTTGACAATACTAATAATGAAGTGGGTTTCAGTCTTGCGGGTCGATGACTTCGAGAAAGGCCCTTCTTGCGATGAGGCGAGTGGGAAACGATCCGATGAGGCACGTGGGGCACGATCCGATAATGCAAGTGGGCCACGATCCTAACCAACCTCCCGATTAAGATAGCCAATCTTCAAAGATGACGTTTGACGGGAAATGTGGGATTACTCGTAATTCCACTGGGAGAGGAAACTTCTTTTTCTTAAAGGTAATCGATGGAGATTTTCTTCGGTTCGATTAAATGAGGGGAGACTGTTGTACAAATTCAAAGGCTTGTCGATCAGAAAAGCTACCAATTGACTTGGGTAGAATCACGGCGGACAAGGTCTTGCTGTCTGACGAACGCTCACGGGACTTAAGACTTGAGACGATGAGGACGACCTTGAGGTGCGGGCTGGACTCCTCGAACTACAGAATAACCCGCGTATTTGTATGCCCGATTCTGACGGGGAAGCGGGAGTTTGGAGAAAAGAGTCACAAGCTCCAGACATCTTAATCCGGAGGCGGGGTCGATTCATCATTTGACAGCGAGGGGCGAGACAGAGTGGATCTTTCTCGCCTCGTCACCGGGTGGAGGAGGGTTGGGATGAGTTCGCAGGATTGGAGAATATTTCCCCAATGCGCTCAAGAGTCGAAAATTCGTGGATGTTCGAACAGGAAGTGACGTTCCTCATGGCGAGATACACTCGCACGTGGTCTCCAATAAATTAGGGAAGGGGGGCGCAAAGGTTGATTTTTTACAATAATATAGAATATATATATATATATATATATATATATATATATATATATATATATATATATATATATATATATGTATATATATATATATATATACATATATATAAACAGATTTTTTAACCGTTGCGATCTAGCTAACCTCATATGATAAATGCCTAAAATACAGATAAATCTTAAAAATGATTATTAAATTTACTATTATATCTTAGCTGACGTTTAAAAACTACAATAAATCTCAATTCATAATTTTCTGATGTGTCGAAAAAATTCTGATCTGAGAGAGTTAGTGCTCACTCCCTTATAAGATGCTGTTATTTATTATTAATGTGTGTAAGATAACCCTTATTAATGTCCAATGCCCTTTTCTCAGCCTACTCACAGGGAGGAATTCAGGTTAGCCCCCTACAAATTTTTATCCTGGATCCGCCACTGTCCTTAGAAATTTGATAGAGTCTTCTCATACTTAGAGAAGTTATGTATGTGGACATATTTTCAGGAAGAGAACTCAAGGATAGGTCCATGACATGACATTGTGTCTATTTTCTAGTTACCACTACCAGTGAAGCCTTCTAGTTAATAAATGCTATGGGCTAGTCAGTGCCTGTAGGCGTATACTATAGAAGAGGGTTTTGACGGATTTTTTCTGTCTCTATTTGTTTTCTCGTAACATCCTATAGCATGGTAGTCAATAAACTCAAATTTCTTCTGCTTTCGACGATGTAACACTTGTAACACTCGTAACACTCACGCATTTCACCGCACATAGTTAAAATTCGTTATTTTGTGTGTTTGTGATGTATGTACGAGCTCATCCCTGAAGGTTTGGGATCTTTCTCAATTTTGATCTTTTAAATATCTATTTTTATGTTTATTCGACAATTTTTCTTTGCTTTTCCTACCCCTCGATCGCGCCATACACAAAAATATTGTTAGACCCCTTTGGAATTATTTAAACCTGGCCTAGTAGCATAGTTAAAAATTTCAACACCGAAACATATAAAGATAAACACGTCTAGGAAAGTGATCGAAGACAGTGTATAAAGATAAACTAAGAATTGACCAATTAAATAAGAATAACCAAAAAATAAATTTATTAAGAACATCACATAAAGGCAAAGTGATAGAGAAGATAGAGTGGCAATTTTAGCAATCACTGAAACAGATTAATAAATAAGTTATAAACAATAGACTCGTTTTAACTAAAGACACGGTAATAATAAACCGAGGAAAAAATATTAAAAGATAAAAGGTGCATAATAAAATATTAAATGCGAAGTAAATAACGAATGAAGAATATAAGATATCAGAAAATGCAAATGATTAGAGTCACAAAGAATTCGTACACACGCAAAGATGGCAATTGTGGGACAGCGAAATAATTTGCTAAATTTATATTTGTTCTCTCACAAATACAATCTGCAAACGATTTATTTTTTGAATACATATTATGAAACAGCTAAAAAAATGAAATGGAAAATTGATCCATCTCTTTCAAGGAGATGAGCTGAGCGTAGTAGACACGGTGTCCACGCGCTTTAGAGGATGGAAAGCGAACCGAGACATTTCGCGATCTTTGTATCATTTGGTACGATGGGCTGGTTACATCAGGTCCGCCCATTTATAAAATAATCCACCCTCAAAACAAGAACCCCCTTTATACTCACTTACAAGGCTAATAATTAGTCTTATTCTCTGCATTTCACAGGCCGTTTGGCCGACCGAATAACATAGTCGTGATGATCTTTTGAGATATACGACCAGCATTACGAAGAAGAACCAGCGCCAGAGGAGGCACGAAACTTTCATTGTGACATGGCTTGGGGAAATTGACGTCATCTTGAAGAGGCGATGGTGTCATTCAGTGTCTGCAGTGGGGCTAGTTTCGATGTGGTGGATATTTTCTGAAGATGGTTTAGTCAACTGAGAGAAAAGGGAAGGATCCTGCCGATGGACTACAAGTCGCAACGAAGCAGATGATGTTTGTAAAAAGAGGATGGGACAGGAATCAATAGTAGATAAGCATAGAAGTGGTAGAGAGTGAAGAGATATCAAACATTAGTGGATAAGCAAAAGAAGTCTCTGGAATACACACTTCCCATGTTGCTCGTTTCCTTCATCAACCTGACCTATCGTTTTAACAGGTGACTACAGTTCCGGGTACAGGATGTTCCTATACCCTTTAGTCACCAAATTAACTTTATTGTAGAAAGAAAATACTACCTGCAACCTTCAATTGTATACCTTCATTTCTTCTGATAGTACCTGTCCAACGGGGCAATCAGCCTAGATTCAAGTCTTTTGTATATAATCAGATAGTTATTGTCTAGTTCATTGAATGAGCAATAGGCTTTAAGACTTCATGACTTCAACAAGACTAGTCAACCAGAAAGTAGGTTTGGCGCGCTTTATTGTGCTTAAAAATACTCTCCCATCACCCCAATATCCCTTATTAAGTAAAAAGCCTCACATTTCAAAATATTATAAACATCCTTATAATTTATTTCTGGAAAAAGTCTGTTAGGAAATTTTATTGAGAAAATAGCTGTAATAACCCGGTAGGTAAAAAAGGTTGAAAACATTAAATTGATTTGTATATTTTAATTCATAGTCAAATTTAGTCAAGGTATAGAATACGTATAAAGCTCTTGTTTATAACAAAAAAAAATCGAGACAATATCACAGTATTTTAGTGCCTTCTAATTCTTAGTGCCTAAATTTAATACTAACATATTTCAGAAATTTGATGAAGCAGAAACAATTTACTCCATCCTTCTAAGTAGACTCACACCAACTGAAGCAGAAACAATTTACTTCATCCCTCTTTGCACACTCATACAAACTGAAACACAAACAAGTTACCCCATCCTTCTTTGCTCATTTACCCCAACTGAAGCACAAACAAGTTACTCCATCTTTCTTTGCTCACTCATACCATCTGAAACACAAACAAGTTACACCATCCTTCTTTGCACACTCACACCAACTGAAGCAGAAACAATTTATCTCAGTCTTCTTTACACATTAACACAAATTGAAGCAGAAACAATTTTCTCTATCCCTCTTTGCACACTCATACCAACTGAAATTCCAATTGTTTTCACCAGTTGATTGTGGCTCTATACCACTTTGTTTACGGCGGTTCCATCTCTGCCCACCAATCTCCAATCACAAAATGGGCAGAATTTTTTCAATAGTTTCGTGTACATGCTATGAATGTATAGATTTACAACCTATGTCACTTCTCCGTTTCCTTTCTTTTTTTTGCAGGGAGGGGGGCGGTGGGGGCGGTATATGAAGTTAACTATAATCTCCACATTCCGATGATGGTCTAGTTGATTAGAATGATTGCCCTGAGAGGCGAATAGAGGAACAGAACTTGGCAACATATATTTGAATCCTCATTTTTTCCCAAGACAGTTAATATGCAAAATAATTCTAATCAACAAACAACACAATAATCGAAAGCAATCAGCCTTCAAAATGGGCCGGTTTCAGAAGTAATTATAGTACATAATTATAATCAGCTGCTTAATGAACAACAGTTATGAAAAACACAAAACTTTTGATACAGTCTAACCAAATCAGCTGTAAGTTAATGAGACCTACACTGGCATACTCCTCTAAATATACAAATACGCAGAATCCCCGGTAGAACGAGGGAAAATGACGCTAGTAAATAGCGTAAGTAATGTGGCAGACACTTTGCATATTCGTTTCAGATTATATAAATGACCAGATATATCTATTTGTTGTTTGTGGAAAACGTTCCAGTACAGGGCGAAGTACCATCGGACGCACTCATTCGATAGAGAGAGCGGCGGGGAACCCGCAGACACCGATTCCTGCAAGGGGAGTGGATCAAGAAAAAAAGAAGAACACCGAAAAAGACCAAGGATTTTTTTTTTACGTTTGAGTGCGTTTTCTTTTACGAATTAGTTCCTAGCGCCTTTGAATGTGTCCCATCGCCCCCCCTCCCTCTCTTCCTATGGTCTATGGTGTC